>JALIGW010000002.1:169271429-169423929 GCA_023053685.1 Diadophis punctatus similis
GTCTTTCTTAATTAATTTGCAATTTGCTGTATTACTGTAATTTGAACAGTTCTATAATTATCTTCTTCTACATTAAATGTCTGCATTTTAATACAGAGTGAAAAGAGGGGAGTTAATGTTTCTCTCTCTCCCCCCACCCCCTGTCTCTTAATAAAGTTTCACCTCCTACGTGATTGATTTAACTCTATAGATGGGGAGTTAAATGTGGATAAGACTACTAGTCATGGCAGCTAAATAATACCATCTTTAATGTCAGACTCAATGTACATCTGAAAACCAGTTGTTGGGAAATTCGGGCTAGGGGGGCTAATGGATTTTACGTAACCAAATGTTTTAAGTGCTGTTGGAAAAAAAAATGTGGTTCTGAAGACGCTTTCAGTTACTGATTGAGTAAGATTGTTCTGGCTTTCTTAGGGGATGAAACTTATAAAATGTACTATGACATTGGATTGGCCTATTCCCTATGTCAGGCAGTGCCTTCCCAGATTTGGGAAAGGCTGGTATATTATGTCTGATTAGGTCCATTTCCTGCTGGCCACTGTTACCATGACCATTCATTTCCCATTCTGCTCCGATCCCAAGTTGTTCTAGCACAGAGATTCAAGGCAAAATTAGTTTTTCCCATTGCTCTTTCTATTGGGAAGAAGAAGAAAAAAGCTATGGCTGGATAGAAGAACTGAAAGAGAATCAAAGTACATAGAATTAGAATTGGTCTGCCTGCTTATTAAGCTGCCTTAAACAAGTACCCAGTGAGACTGATTAGTGAAACCACGTCCTGATGAGCTGAGGCAGTGCTAGAGGCTTAAAGTGTCAGTTTCTCAAAGCTTTCTCTAGCCCATGCCAGGAAGTTTTGCTAATGATCATCTTGGAATCTCAGTTTAGGAATAAAAGAGATCAGAAAAGCAGAAATGGGGTATTCATTATATATATATTACCATATATAGAAAAGCACACAGGGTCTTTTATCTAAAAAGAACAAAACGCAGACAGCACATTTAGTTTAGGTAAGATTAATTTGAAAGTTCAGTATAGAGTTTAAAAAAACAAAAAACAAAACAGTTTCGCCTTTTCAGGTTCTATGAACTTATGCATAACTTTCCGATGTTTTCACAGCGGGTGTTGGTTACAAAGAAAGGTAGCGGGGTGAGCAAACATTGCAAAAGGTTTTTTTTGCAGAATGATTTTTATTAGATAATCCTCAATTTGCAACCGTTCATTTAGTGAGTGTTTGAATTTACAATGGTAAATTGTAAATTGGAATTCCAATGGTAAATTGGAAAAAGTGACCTATGCCTGTTTTTCACACTTATAACCATGGCAGCATCTTCATGGTCACATGATCAAAATTCGAATGTTTGGCAACTGGCATGTACTTATGACGGTTGCAGGGTCCTGGCAGGTTTTGTGACCTTCTGACAAGCAGAGTCAATGGGGAAGCTAGATTCATTTAACAACTGTTTTACTAACTTAACCATTGCAACGATTCACTTAACAACAGAGGCAAGAAAGGTCATAAACTGGGGCAAAACTAACTTAATAACTCTTTTGCCAACCACAGAAATTTTGGGCTCAATTGTGGTTGTAAGACAAGGACTACTGTATTTTTATTACAGAAATAAGAATGCTTTGGTTACTCATTTTATTCCAGGTTTGCTGAGCTTTGGAGCTGCAGTATTTATTACTTAAACATTATCTTTCTTTTTAAAGAAAAGAAGCCAACTTTTTAAAAATGAAAAATGTTATGGTATGGAAATAGCCAGGGTCTTTATCAGAAAGCACATGCACACACACAAAAACCCCTGAGCTTTTGAGAACCATCTGCTGTACTTAATGGATGAGGAAATGTTACAATGCGAACCACATTCTCTTTGGTTTAGAGCTTTTGTGCTAGCAAGCAAATATATGTGTATATCGCATTTGAATACAAGCTAATAAAGGGAGGAGAGGAGTTAACATTAACAAAGAGGGTTAGTAATCCTGCTCTCATCCCAAATGTTCTGCAAATGAAAAAAGAAAAAGCCCAAGTTAAGAAGGAAAACATTATTAGTTTTTCTTTTTAAATTCTGTCCTTGCTATAAACTCGGTATGGTTGTGCAAGATAAGAATATTCGAGCTACCATTTTGGTAATGGAATAGGATGTCTCAAATTAGTCAACGCCTTAAGTTAATTTGGAGTCATATAAATCAACTTTTCATCTGAAGGGCCAGAGAGGCTGGGTGATACCATGCATGGGTCTGTTTATTGTAATAGGAAATATCTGTAAGTAAGTTATCAAAGGCTTACATTCTGCACAGAATAACAGATTAATAGAGTGTGGGTTTTTTTTGTGCATACTTTGCTAGTATAAGGCAGCTGTCAAGCAGTGGGCACCAAGGTATGAATGGTATGCAGAAAAGACCTTGGGAGACTGAGTGAAGAAATGCTGCCTAGGGAATGGTCGGATAAGAAATAGCATGCCTGCAACTAAGATAGTGGGTGGGGCAAGAAGATAGGAAGGGACCCTCTCTAGTTTCTCAGGCTGTAAAGGAGACAGAGGGGTGACAGAATTGTACTTTCAGATTCTGTCAGTGTAGCTTTACAATAAAATAGAATTACCTTATCTGGTCATGTTTCCTGTCTGATCTGACATCAATCTTGCAAGTTTGGATTTACAATTCTCCAGGTGTCTCCTTTACACCCCAGTAGATAGATTTTCATTTTCTCTCAGAAAGGCATAATATGATTGCGGAGTACCCACTGAGGACACAGCTTAGAAGCTTAGAAAGGAGTAAGTGAATTCATGGAGGCTGGGCCTATCCAAAATTGCCAGCCATGATAGATAATTGAAAAGTGCTTACTCAAAGTCAGCATACGTAAATGTAACTAGATGAATGGGCAGAAACACAGACAATACTTCATCATTATGTCCTCCTGGAGATCTTTTAGAGGCATCTGTTTGAAGCAGCTAAACTAATTACTACTTGCCCCCCAACTCAGCACACAGAAGTTGATAGGACAAAAGGGATGGCTTAAGTGAGTCATCTTCTCAGTCCATTTTTGTTCCTGAGGCAATTGGGTCATTCTGTCATCATTAAAATAGGTGTAGTTGGAACTCAACTCTAGCAAGACAGAATGGCTGTGGGTATTTGGAGCCTCTGGAGAGAAGTTCTTCCATCTTTGGTTCCGGATGGGGTTGTACTGGGGTTGTACTTTGGTTCCGGTTGGAGAATCTAGGGAATCTGGGGGTCCTCCTAGACTCAAAGCTCCTGCTGGAATAGGTGGCAGCTGTGGCTAAGAAAGCCTTTGCATACCTTTGGGTGATATGTCAGCTGTACTTATTCCAGGATTGGGGAACCCTGCTCACCATCATCCATTCCTTTGTAACCTTTCTTTTCGATTATTGCAATGCACTCTACATGGGCTACCTCTGAAGAACATTCATAAGCTTCAATTGGTGCAGAATGTAAATGATGCCACATATATGGCACATATAACACCACTACTATGTGAGTTTCATTGGTTACCAGTATGTTTCTAAGTGCAATTAAAGGGTCTGGTGTTATCTTTAAAACCCATATAGTTTGGGACTGGGTTATCTGCCTTTTTTTCAAGGGTCGCTACCCATCCACTTCAATCTAGCAGATTGGGTATACTACAGATCCCATCAACCAATGAAAATGCATTGGCTGGTGGGGTGGGGGGACGGACTAGAAGATAGGCCTTCTCTGCTGTAGCTCCTGCTTTATGGAATATTCTTCACTCAGAGATTACAATAGACCCAACCCTGTTGGCCTTTTGTGAAACTTTACAACCTTTCCTTTGTTCCCGACCCTGGGGCACTGAATGTATTAAGGGCCTTGTTTCTTGGCTTTACTGTTAACTGGTTAACTATCTCAGCTGCTATGTATATTTATTTTGGATGTTTTTATTGTTCTAAATGTTTTCATAAGATTGGAGGCTAGAGAAATTGAATAAATAAATAAACCTCTCTGCCGGCAGTCTTTTCAAATAATCCTGGCTAGCTAAGTGTCTTGAGACTCATGGTTAACTTGGCTGTTCAAAATTTCATTTATAAAACAATGCAGCATAGTTCCAGGCTTGAAAATATAAAGTTCACATACAAGCATTCATTCATTCATTCATTCATTCATTCATTCATTCATTCATTCATTCATTCATTCATTCATTCATTCATATGCCTAACAACATAAATTTCTCTAGGAATTTTGCAGAATAATTTAAAGCATAACAATAGCATAATGTATTGTGACAAATTCACAACAAGGACAAACAGCCACCATAAAACCAGTAGATATGCCAACTCAGCATAAAGCAACACAGATGCAAAAACTAAAAAAAAAAGCACCACCAGGTACAGATATGACCTGAATTTTTATGTGAATCTTCCTTTGAATTTTGAATACCTGGCCATGTCCATTTACAAAGAAGGAGCCAAATTCTGCCAAATATATTATCATCTGATACAGTATATTTGCCATGGAGATTCAGATTCTCAAGTGAAAGTGAATTTGCTCAGCAGAACTGAATTGTATTCTTTTCTATTCATATGTAATTTGATCCTTAATCTGAGTTTTAAAAGAATGAAGTATCCATGATAGTCTTTCTAATAAAATTCCAGTCCCTAACAGAGCTGCAAATCTGCTGTGATTATATAAATACACTTTGGAAACTATTTCTAATGTTTCGGTTTAGCCCTCCCACATTTGTTTAATGGATAGAAAACAACAACATTGACTTAACTAAAAGTCAATGATTGAGATTCTTCTAGTTTAAGGATAATAGAATTAATGCAAGTAAAGAATATTTGGCAGTTTAAAGCACAGATAAGCACTTGACTTTCTTGTTTCCATCATTCTAGAGAAACTCAATTTCATTGAGGGCCACATCAGGGTTGTGTTTGACCTTGGAGGGCCAGGGGTGGACATGGCTGGGGGTGGGCATGGCCATGGTAGGTGTGGCCATGGTGGATGTCACTCATGTCGGGGGGCACCTGTGGTGGCCAAGTGCTAAGGCAGGACTTCCCTGAGACCAGTAGTGGGTTCTAAAACCCTTTACTACCGATTCATGCGCTCACGCACGCAATGCTACTGCACATGCACAGAAGTGTCCTGGGCAGGTGGGCGGAGCCTCCTGCCACTGGCGCTACCAGTTCTTAGAACCGGGCCGCACCGGGAGAAACCCACCGCTGCCTGAGACCCTCCCTCTCTCTCATTATAATTTCCTTCCTTCCTTCCTTCCTTCCTTCCTTCCTTCCTTCCTTCCTTCCTTCCTTCCTTCCTTCCTTCCTTCCTTCCTCCCTCCCTCCCTCCCTTCCTTCCTTCCTTTTCTTTTTTCCTTCCCTCTTCATTCTCCTTTCTTCTTCCTTCCCATATTCCCTTATTTTTCCTTCCTCGCTCTCTTCTCATCTTCCCTTCTTTTTCTTTTTCTTTCGTCTTTCTCTTTCTCCTTTCCTGTCCCTTCTTGCATGTCCAAATGCAAAAGGGGAAACATTTCTCCTTTTGTTTTGTTTTCAGTTTGTTTTGATAGCACTCTGTCAGCAAAAACGGAGCTCGGGGGGGGGGGCGCACGCTGCTCCCACCGAGCTCCATTTTTACTGGCAGAGGCTGCAGGAGGCCAACGTGGCTGAAAATGGGGTGGGGGCAGGGGATGCGCATGGTCCCCCAAGCTCCATTTTTGCTGGCAGAGGCACCACAGCCCAGTCCTTTGCTGTTTCTAGGCCAGCCCCACAGGCCAGATCTAAGTACCCTGTGGGCCAGATCCAGCCCACGGGCCTTGAGTTTGACACCCCTGTTCTAGAGCAGCGGTTCTCAACCTGGGGGTCATGACCCCTTTGGGGGTCGAATGACCCTTTCACAGAGGTCGGGAGACTTTGCCTGGATACCGCCATTTGGGTTCTTTTACCCTCTGCGTGTGCGCAGAACGCTTTGTGCATGCTCAGAGGGTAAAAGAACCCAAATGGCGGTGGTGGGGCAGGGGTCACGGTGGCGGGTGCGAAAGGCCACGCACATGTGCAGAAGGCATACACGCGACTGAAGCGTGCATGCGCACACGCTCACATTTGCGAACCGGTAGGGAAAGTAAGTGGAATACCACCCCTGCTTATCTCCCATTCATTTCAGATGAGCACTCCAAGAACCATCACTGCAGGGGAATAACGAGGTCTGGGTTCATTGTCTTGAAGATAGCATCTTTTAAATGCATGGCTTCCAGTAATTTAAAGGTTTGGTGTCACTCTTCTCTGGTAGTAACCCAGACCAGAAACAGTTAATCGAAAGCCCATAGTACTTGGATGTAATAAGAAGAAAGCTTTAGAGATACAAACATTCCAGCAGGTAACTTTACTTTCAGATGAGGCCACTATGCATGTCTGGTAGTATGTGTGTAAGAGACTATTCTAAATGGTTTTCTCCTGTTCTCGCATGGAGGAGAGCTGCAAAGGGAAGAGAAGGCTTGACTCTCTTGTAAAGGTAGAAAGATAGAAAGATGTGCATCTCCTCATTGTTTCATCACTGTTCATCCATTTATCAACCCAGGAGCTGATTCTCATCCCTTCAGAACTACCCTTCAGTTTCAACAAGCACTTCAAAATTTCTCCTCTGAAGATTAGAGGAATTCATTTGCATAGAACTTGCACAGAATTGAGTTAAAGAAATCATGAAATATCCTAGTTTGGCTTGATGAGAAGATGAAGGCTATGCAAATTGCCTTTTGTTCTCTTGTGGGGAAAAATAAGACTTCCTTGATTTGATACCTCCGGAGTTTAAATAAGTAAATAAGAAATGCAAGGAATATATCTTGTCAACAATGTAAAACTTTAGAGGTACCATCAAACTTCCCAGGTCTTTTCAATGGTAGTTAAAGGCACATGGTAAGGATGAGGCAGAAAACTTATAAGAATGTCGGCAGGCCAGGCCAGCTTTAATATGTTATAAACTGCTCTAGAATTTGACTGGTCTGGAACATCTGGCTGATTAATGTACTTGGAGAAAATGCTGCTTTCTGTATTTTCCCGTTTCTAATTATATGACTAATATATCACTGACTCTTGTCCCCTACCCAAACACGCAGTCAGCATAAAATGATTACTCTCTAGCACTGTTTTACTGCATTGGCAAATTTCTGAAGCAAGATGCCAGGGGACGTAGTGCTTCCAGTGTTGTGCAAGCTGGTTTGGAAGTACTAGAATGTGCTGCCATGGCCAAAGTAACATAATTAAGTAGGCGAGTCACAGTTCACAAGGAACCTTAATAAATCTATTGGTTTTTTTGGATAAATACAGTTATTCACCATAAAGGTTGGATGTGTGTGAAGTATATCATGTAACAACCATATCTCTTTGCTATGAGAACTTAAGGGAAGATGGACTGTAGATACCATTCTGATAGATTCATAATGGAAAAAGTTTTACAGGTAAGGAAAAAGAATTTATACAGTCATATTTACAACACTGAAATCCAATCCATTGTTAGTATTGCAGGTTAGATATGAGGCTGGTTCAGATTCTCACTCCTGATAGTCCTCCATATCTCTCAGGTTGTAAATGTATTGAATTTACTGCCTAATCTAGTACATGCAGAGGCTTTATGCAACTTTGCTTCTTCTGTAGAATGGAAACCCTTTACAATTTTCTAAAACATACTATGGAGCCAGGATTTATGTTGTGGATTTTAACATTAGGTTTTATAGTCAGTCACAATACCAGCGGAGAGACTTGTATGCTTCAGATAATGATTTAGTTTTAAAAAAAGTGGTCAATGAATAACGCAATCCTAAATTGGGATGCGAAATCAGCTAAAAATAGAGGGCAATTGGATCAAGCATCCTCCCTCAGCTCAATATATGTCATAGCATTGCTTTTGGAGAAAGGACATGAATCTAACCAACTAAATGTGTAATTTACCTACTTATTTATTTAATTTCTATAGCCGCCCATCTCAATGACCCTGGGAATCTTACAATTCAAAACGTATATATTAATTAAAATATGAAAACATTTGAAACAATAAAAACAATTAAGAACAATAGAACTATCCAAATTAAATATACATAGCAACTGAGATACCTGATCAGTTAGCAATTCAGCCAGGTAAAGGAGCCATTAACACAGTCACCAGCCCAGGGACAGGAACATTTCCAGGTTTTTGGATCTTATGAAAGGTTAATAGGGTTGGGGCCATTCTAATCTCTGATGGGAGATTGTTCCATTTAACAGGGGTGACTACAGAAAAAAACTTGTCTTCTAGTCCCTGCCAAATGACATTCTTTGGCTGATGGGATTTGCCCATTCTGCTAGATCCGATTGGATAGTTAGAGACTCTTTGAAAAAGACAATCCCCCAGGTAACCTATCTCAAGCTATGTAGGGCTTTAAAAGTAATCACCAGCACCTTGAGTTGCACCCTGAAACACACTGATATTATACCTTTTCTTCTTCCTCTTCCTTCTCCTCCTCTTCCATCTCTGAAACATACTGTAAGTCATCAAAACATCTTTTCACAAATATTCTTCTCATTGCAGTGCTTCTCAGAACGATCATGGTAACTAAGTTCCTTTGGTGACTTTGGATAGAATCCCCCATACCATCAACACCACTGTAAATATTTAGCCAATTGGTGTTATTTCAGATTTTTTATGCTTTCCTATTTAGTGGTCTTCAACAGCATTCACTCTTTTCCCCCCCAAGAACACCTGAAAGATAACCCAACCTGATTTGGGTGTTTCCTTTAGTCCCCTGGGTACTATTACTATGCCTGCCTAGTCATTCTTATTAGGGCTATGCATAATCTTCAGAATAGGTGTTTTGGAACTCATGGAACTATATGTGCAGCTCCTCTTTTAAAAGCATTAAAGCAGTCACATCCTTTCCCAGGCTTGCATTGCTACTGTAAAGGCTGCTCCAAACTATTTCTGCATACATGTGCCACACATACACATGGGAAGAGGGAGAATGAAGCAAAGTAGCTTTGCATGCTGCATGTTGTGAAGCATCTTTTGAAATATTTTAACAACTGATGACTCCCGGTTATAAAATGATAGAGGTATCCTATCTGTTAGAATACAGGAAGAGGGTCATTTTGATGTAGAACATGTATTCTTATCCCATGCGCCTTATGTTGTCCCTCCTAAATCAGTGGAGCTTGAATAAACCCATTTATGATGGCTTATTTCCGTGAAAGATTAGCAATACTGCCCATTTGCTCTTATGAGAATATTGGACTCTAGAGTTCACCACTTAATTTTAGAACACCAATATAAAAGTTGGGCAAGAAGAAAACCCCTAAGGGAGAAAAATGTGAGCTGAAAATCTTATTTAAACTCTTCAATGATGTCATTATGTCACTGTTCACCCTACAGCCTTTGAACATTGGAGAGAGAGTTTGTCTACATTCACTGTTAGGAAATGCAGCTGTGTTTCAGATTCTGGTGATCAGCACCTGATGAACCTCTTTTGGGAAACAAAGCAGGATCATGCTTGGGTAGGGTTTAGTTGGGAAGGCTCCAGAGAACAACAGGGATGTAGGCTATTCAGGAACACCCCTCCCCCCCAAAAAAAATCCAGAATAATTCAGTGGGAATCCATTTCCAAAATTTGGCTAGGAAAAGTAGGCAGAGGTATCCAAGAAGTCAACAAATATTTTGTCAAGAATATTTTTATTTTAAATTCAAATGGCAAGGATAAAACTTCTTGAGGAAGGAGAACCTTTGCTAATTACTTTTAGAATTCCCTAGATCAAAGGTTAAGTTTGCTAGAACATAAAAATGGATGATCTCCATTCCCCTTTTAGTGATAGGCCAAATGCCGCTTTGGCTGTTGCTTTAGCCTGAAATGTTCCTTCTGAGGAAGAATGAGATACAAAGATTGGGGTAAAAGAATTTCAGACACTGAACTATTTCCCATTTAGAACCAATTCATCCCTTTGCTATCATCTATCTATCTATCTATCTATCTATCTATCTATCTATCTATCTATCTATCTATCTATCTATCTATCTATCTATCTATCTATCTATCATTGTCTGCCTGCCTGCCTGCCTGCCTGCCTGCCTGCCTGCCTGCCTGCCTGCCTGCCTGCCTGCCTGCCTGCCTATCTATCTATCTATCTATCTATCTATCTATCTATCTATCTATCTATCTATCTATCTATCTATCTATCTATCTATCTATCTATCTATCTATCTATCTATCTATCTATCTATCTATCTATCTATCTATCTATCATCTATCTATCATCAATCATCTACCTACCTACCTATCTACGTACCATCATCTATTTATCTTTATAACTATCTCTCTCTCTCTTTCTCTCTTTAGCTATCTGTTACTAACTAATTAGCTAGCTATCTTAGATAGTCATCCATCTCACTGAAGGTGATGCCCAACATGTGTAAAGCCACATATAAAAAACCCACATAAAAATATAAAAATCAAATTAAAAGTAAATATTATATATAAAAACTGAGGTACAGTATTATAATTAAAAAACAGAGGCAAAGAGAGGATAAAAATACTTAGCAATGGAGCTATTTAAGCCATTTACAGTATGTCTCCATTATGGAAAATAGTTTTTGATTTTCTTCTTAACAGCCTTCCGATGATCGGGTGAAATGGTGGATCTTTTCACTCATAATGGAAAGGCTTGCAATAGTTCTTTACATAACCGTGTCCTGAATCTTTATCAGCCTGGAGACATGCAATATACTTACGTTTTATTGCCACATGATAAACGGTTTATTCCTCTCACACAGATAATAAGACTTGCATCATATTTTTGTTTTTAATTAATTTTCATTGAAGAATATTTTACAGAGTAAAAACAATATAATTTTAAAGAAGAGAAGTAATTAGTAAATAAATGAAAAAGAAAAAAGAAAAGAATGAAAAAGAAGATATAAAGATATAAAGCTTTCAATCTTCTTTACAGCAATTATAAATGCATTTATATTTTTCCCTGTCTTTCTTTATAGTTATATTGTGGCTCCCTTCTTTCCCTATTTTACCTTTTCTAATTGTCAAACCCATAAATCACAAATTTATTTTTTCCAAGGGTTTCTAGTCACTAGATAATGTAGTTGTTGTCTGTTCCCTAATCAAACAAGTCAATTTCACCATCTCTGTCAATTTGGTCATCTTCTGTGGAATCCTTGGTACTCTCTGAACTTGGTTTATTGCTGGCAGACATTTCATTACCAAACTAGGTAACATCATCAGTGCACAAAGAGCTACATATATTCTCTCCTATTGTGTTGTCTTTTTTTTTTAAAAAAAATAATCTTTATTAATTATATAAAAAAGACAAACAAACATCCAAACAAATATAAAAACGTGTATAAACATATGTATATATAATTAGAGTAAGAAATATCTTTGAATATAGAAAACATTGAACATTGAACATACATGTCAACCATCTCGTCGACGCTATCCTTTTACAGCCTAGTGATACAAAAAATATTTACATCATTATCTTTCTTATATCTTCCAATATTTCCCTTATTCTTTTCTGTTATTATATTATGTTCAGTCTATTATCATTACAATATAACAATTTTCCCTTTTTCAACAATGGTTCTTTTGTTCAGCTTGATTAATATTTTATAACCTTGTAAAATTGTATACATTCTGATATTTTGTTCCGGTCTTTGCGAAAAAGTAGACATTTGTTATTATTTATACTGTCTGAGATCATAACTCATAATGTGTCTAAGATCATGACATATAGTTATAGCAATTTTTGATATTTATTTTGGTTAAGCCAGTTATACCACCTGTCCCAAGTTTTATAGAATTCAAAGTCATCTTTATCTTGCATTTCCAGTGACATCCTACTAAGTTCTGCACATTCAAATACTTTATTAATGAGATTTAACATAGTTGGGATTTTTTCAGTTTTCCAAATCTGTGCATATATAATTCTTGCGGCTGTTGTAATGTGTAGAATTATATATCTGTCTTCGTTCGTCATTTTTTCCCTGAAGATACCTAATAGGAAAAGCTCCGGCTTTAGGGGGATCGTTTTTGAAGTAAATCTGTCTTGGTTCAGCAAGCTCTCTGCCCGTCCTTTTCGCTCCCCCTTGCAATCGCCGCCTTTATCCTCTCGGAGCTTTCTGTCATAAATCCACAGGTCAGCAATCAGCTACAAGGGCACACCGTCTTATTTCCTTCCACCAGTTGTTGAAAAAACCTCTCAATAATATCTCTCTCTCACAATTCTCCACCACAATTCTTTGCTGTTTTTCTCTTACTTCCTTATCTGAGTCGGGCAGTCATGTCTCCAGATCGGCCATGGAGGCTGATTTCTTCACGGTCGGCTCCAGGAGTTGTTCTTGCTCCCTGGGTGGATTGCTTGTCCTCCCCAGAGGCTCCGAACTCTCCCCCTTCGAATCACTCTTCCCTCCAGGTCAGTGATCGCCGCTAGGCAACCGAAATCAGTGAAAAGCACAGATGCAGCCTCAGAGGTTCTTGAGGCTACTGTGCCCAGACATGACGTCAAACCGGAAGTCCCCTATTGTGTTGTCTTTACCAACCAATACTGGGGGTATTTCTATCTTTGTGAATATAATAATCTTAATTGCAGTTACCATATACAAAAACAATCTCCATGACTTCTTTCTAATTGTCTATCTATTAGTCCCAGCAAAAAAAATATATATCTTGTTTTGTATTTCAGTACAAAGAATCATTAAAATTCTTTGTATCACTGTGTAATTGAAATTAAAAATTTCTAGCTTTTTACCAGTCTACCAAGCATGATAAAATGACCTTTCATGTTTTTCACATCCCTACCATAAACTTAATAAATTTGAGCTCAGATGATTTTCAAACAAGGAAATAGCTATGTGAAGAAACATATGATCAGCAGTTTCCTCATTTTTAATCCTAGTATCCTTGATATATAAAAACACTCTACTCTGTTAAAGCTTCAATAAATGGATCTTTGTTATTCTAACAGGGCAGGCAGTTTCATGATCATAGCTAAAAGATGGAAAGTTGTTGGCTACTGAAAAACTTCTTAGAAAATGCAATAAGACACTGGTAAATAATAGATAGGATGACTTAGGACTGATAGATTTCTTCAACTCAGCAATATATTTGCTTTAAAAAGAAACAAGGCACAGAAGAAACCTGGATAAAGTTTGTTTAGAGAGGTTTTTGAAAATGGGAGTCCAGATTAATTCATGATGGTTTCTCAAGGCCAAATCTCCTGAAATGGAAATGGAAAATATGTTGACAAAACTGAAGGAGAGAAAGGCAGAACATCCATTTCCACAGCAATCTAGATTCTTCTGGTGAACTTAATCCTCAAGTTAAATTACTTTGGCATGCCACATTTGATTGGAAGTCACACATTCTGTTAAATCATAGGTTATTGTTATCATGGCTTCTAGAACACTTCATAGTAGCCTGGTTTGAATATTATACTGAGCTATCAATTATAGATTACAAACCAGGGGTGAAATCTACTTACCTTCCCTACCGGTTTGGAAGTGCGTGTGCCGCACTTGTGCGCCGACATCACGTCCGATTTTTTACTCACTGCGCATGTGCAGAAGGCTTTGCGCATGCACAGAGGGTTAAAACCAGGAAGTAACCAACATCTGGGCAGGCGGGCGAAGCCTCGCGCTGCCGCCACTACCAGTTCTCCGAACCATGTGCCGCCGCCGCTACCGACTCACACATGCCGGACAGAACCGGGAGGATTTCATCACTGTTACAAACTACAATAGCTGGTTCATGCTAAGTCAAAAACAATAAGCCACATTAGGACATAACATAACAACATATGTACTGTATCTTGTGTGAAGATTTTCTGATTATGATATGGTTTATGTGATTTTATATCCTGCAAATTATTAACTCTACTGATTTATTATTAATTATTGCATTGTTACCATGCCTTTTTATTTATTGAAAGACTCAAGGAGGCATACAATGAAAAAGCAAGAATGTATAACCTTGGAATACAGATGTGTGTTCACTTTCTATTTTTGAGCTGGTTATTTATCAATATAATGAGAGAACTCATTTAATTTATTTGTATGCTCAAGACTTGGTGATTTGTTTAGAAATAAGACCAAAACATGTTTTTGCTTTTGCTTTTGGACATCCTGTTTTTGTTATTTTTTAAAAAAAACTTGCTTTGCTTCTGCTTTGCACTTTAAAGCAAAAATTAAAAATGTAAAAATATTACCTATAAAGATAAATCAAAGATAACCATAAAATCAGTGTGATTAAAATAAAAACCAAGCATGAAAATGAATAACACCAATTAATAGATTATTGACAAAAATATATGTTTTTTTCCATTTTCCTAAATATGGAAGAGTAGAGGCAAATGCACTTCCAGATCTTGGGAACCCCACAGGAAAAGTTTTGTGTTCCTGATAGCTGAGCTTCTGGGAGCAGTATGTGTGCTGTGTTTGTGTGTGTATCTGGGATGGGAAGGAGCTATCTTCAAAAGGCTCCCTCCTGCTGATCTAAGTAAGCTGGGAGTCCCCTGCTTATGAACTATGCCAACCTTATTATTACATTGTATATATAATTATACAATTATAAT
Source organism: Diadophis punctatus similis (assembly GCA_023053685.1). Taxonomy (NCBI): domain Eukaryota; kingdom Metazoa; phylum Chordata; class Lepidosauria; order Squamata; family Dipsadidae; genus Diadophis; species Diadophis punctatus. The sequence continues at coordinate 169,285,985 of JALIGW010000002.1, forward strand.
ATACTGTAAATTATAATTATATTACTATGCAGTGGTGGGTTACTGCCGGTTCGGACCGGTTCTTTAGAACCGGTAGCTCTGACTCCAAGCCGAGAGCGAACCGGTTCTCTTTATCCATGAAAATGGGCCCACCTGCCCGCCCCTGGGTTTTACTGACTTTTATATCTGCTTCCGAAGCCCGGGTGATCCTGTGCGGCAGATTGAATTGCTGCTCCGCAGCTTGTTATCCGTGCTCCTTGCATCGTTTGTAATGCACGCAAAACATGCACTTCCGTCGCGTTGCGAACCGGTGGGGAAGATAAGTAGAATCCACCCCTGTTACTATGATTTTCCCTTGTGTCAGTCATTGATCCAGAATTTATTCTTCTCTCTCTGTCCTTCCCCAAAGGACCTGTGCGACTTTGTTCCTTTACGATTGTGAGATGTGAAGTTGGGGTTGCTGTCTACTCATTTCAAAAGTAGCTGCTGGAAAGCAGACAGTTGGATTATTTTACTGTCTGGGAAGCCAGACAAGGCATGGATTACTAGACCAGCCAATTTGATGAACCTGATGGGGAAAAAACAGGTCTCATGTCCGTCCTGCTTCAAATTTGGGTATACCTGTACCTATGGGTCAATAATTAAACCAAGAGTAAGGACTGTACATTTATTGTCGACTGCATTAGTTGGATGCTGCAAAGCACTTAGAAACAGTTGTTATTCACATTATGATGAATGTATATTGGGATCATTGATCATTGTCATACTTGTTTGCTCTTGAGTTTTTTGAGCCAGATAACGAATAGCTTTCTTGTGATTTTATGATTGGCTCAAATATCAATATTGCCTTGATGTACTTTTAAGGGTTTGAAAATTCATGGCATATAAGTCTATCTCAGAAATATTTTCTGGAGCAGTTACTAGATGCATTACTCCTAGACACTTAAAATATATATAAATTTTACTAACATTTTATTACCAATCTAACATTGTATTTATGTTATCAACTTAGTATAAAGGCTATCTCCTTTATGTTATTCACTGACAACGAAGCACGGTAGTAATTCTCCAACACCATCAAGTTGCATTGGTATGGAAGTCTGTCTAATGAACCATACCAGGAAACATAACCATGCGTCTGCTTTCAAGAGTAGTAGTGCTCAAGAATACAAAACAATTCTTTTAAAAAAATAGTTTGGCATATAAAGCTAATTACTACCCAAAAGACTAGGGTAGGCGAGCTGGTTTGGGTGGAGTTTCTCTTTAAGGAACCAAGCTGTATCTCCCAGTCTGCAGAGGCCAAACAATGGCTGACATACTTCTCAATTAAAACAAAAACTTTAAAGGGTAACATTTCTCCAAATTGCAGAGTTCAAGATACATGGCTAAGCTTACAGCCTCTCCTTTAAAGATTGATAGTGAGTCCATTGCTTTAAGCAGAATACTAAGCACTTTTGGGGGGACATGTCTGGTTTAGGAAAGAGAAAGTGAGACATAAACTCTTCCAGAATGCTAATGTTGTCTGCTCTGCTATAAGGAAGTATTTTTTTAACCTCCTAATCATTGGCTGGTATGGCCTACTCTGATGAGATTGACAGGTGCATACCAGTTCAATGAAGTTTTCCTTCTAAATGCAGATTTGCAAATGATTGAAATCCAGTGCATGGTTAGAACATGTTTTTTTTCCTTTAAAAATGTATCGCAGCATCCTATAAGGAGGTATGGTTAACTGGCAGCATTGGTAGTAATGTTGGGCAGAGGATATCAGTGAAAAAAAATAATTGAAAGACGCACCTGCTTTTTTAGAAGTGCTTCCCAAGATAGACAACAAGCCATCCTGTTTAAGCAATGCATTTTTTAAACTAAAGGATCATCACAATAGATTACAATCTGCAAACCACAGAAATGGCATCGTTGCTTAACCCCCCCCACACACACACCATGTACAACTAGAAGTTTTCTTGCCTGCTTGCAGCAGTGATTTCTCAGGAGTGAAACTTGAATGGTGGTTTTTGATTTTGGAAGTTGTTGCAGTAGAATTTGAAGCTGAGAGTTTTTATTTTTCTTTCTCTTTCCTGGCATGAATCTGTTGTTTTCTCAGATTAGGTAGCATCTGTATTGTAATCAAGTCCATCTTAAATCTGCACCACGATGCCATCTATGTTGTAAGGCAGACGATAAAGCTTATGTTAAATTACTTGGAAGGCAATCCCATCACAAGCATTTAATCTTATCTCAAGCACTTAATGACCCCCTTCTCTCTGTCAGTCAGTAGAGCCTAGCAATCCACTTTACAGCTCTGTAATGGCTCTGCTAAGGGCAGACAATGTCTGTACAAAAAAACTTCCCAATCCCTTTTGTATCAGGACAAGGTTTCATGCACAGGACCTTGTGCGTCTGATTATTATTAATAGGGGACTACATAAACAAATGTAGGAATACTGATGATAGGAGCAGCCAAACATAGTGCTTTGCTCTCTTTTTCACAGAGGGTTTGAACAATTCTCAGGTCTTCTATCATAGGCTGGTGATATGATCACAGTGAGAAACATTGTGCCAAATGGGTTCTAACTTTTATAACACAGAGACACAGACAGACAGACAAACAGACACACAGATAGATAGAGAGACAGACAATATAGTAGCATAACATCAGAGGCATGTGTTCAAGCATATTTGTGTCATTCAATCCTGTTGGTGGCAACATTCCATAAGATTTTGTCAATGAAAAAGACCTCAGAATATTTTTTTTCCAAGTAAGATTAGTCCAAAGTGTGTCTCAAAGAGGGGTCTAATAGTTGCCCTTGTGCTGGCTTCAATAGTGAAGCACCCTGGCATAGCCGCCACTAAGACTGGGCTTAGTGGACCTATTGTTGTAATGCTGGATGAACATGGAGCCTTATGGAGTCAGTTCAGATAGTGGGTGAAGAAGCAGAGCTGAGTGGCAAAAAAAGATGGCCTCTGCAACCATAGTCTGTTGATCAGAACTGGAGTGGTGATTGGAGTAGGCCAACCTGTCACATCCACTTAGTCTTGGCAGGGATTAAGCCTGAGTCTGCTTCTCCCCATCCAGACTTGTACAGCCACCAGACACTGGTCATGACGTGGACAGTGTCACCTTAGCAACCTGGGATTGTGATATATGATGACATTAGTTGCTAAACCAACACATTACCATACTCAGGAGTTTAATGTAATTGTTAAACCGAATGGGTTAATGCACCAAGACCTGATATGCCCCACATGTGAGGGACTGTGGGCATGACATGACATTATTATGAGTCATGGTGGCCCAGTGGTTAGAATGGAGCATTGCAGGCTAATTCTGCTGACTGCCAACTGCCAGCAGTTTGGCAGTTCGATTCTCACCGGCTCAAGGTTGACTCAGCCTTCCAAGGTTGGTAAAATGAGGACCCAGATTGTTGGGGGCAATATGCTGACTCTGTAAACTGCTTAAAGAGGGCTGTAAAGCACTATGAAGCGGTATATAAGTCTAAGTGCTATTATTATCTCAGCATCATTGACCTATGCTATGAAGTTTCTGCAAAGACTAGGCTACGTAACCATTTTAAACTGTCAAAAACCATGATCAGAGTGCTGATTGCTGCTGTTTGGATAATGAACCAGAAAACTTACAGACACAGAGAAGAATGTGAATCTTATTCTATAAATACAGGGCATTTCTGTTGAGGAAACTTGTCTAGTTCTCATCATTTGGGAAATGGAGACTTCTGGTTCTACCAAGGAAATGGAATCCTGCAAATTCCATCAAGAATATAAGATGATATTGTAATGGAATAAAGCTGGAATTACTTGGCATAAGACTTTTTGTCCCGGACATGGTCCCAGACTAGTTGTGGTTCTGAAAAAGAATTAAAGTCACACTAAATTCTTATTGTGGCCTAGGAGAAATATTGGATAATCTTGAATAATAATCTTTGCCTCCAAAGGTTGTGGGTGTTCCAGCACTGGAGGTTTTTAAGAAGAGATTGGACAGCCACTTGTCTGAAATAGTATAGGGTTTCCTGGTTGAGCAGGAGGTTGGACTAGAAGATCTCCCAGGTCCCTTCCAACTTTGTTATTCTGAGTTTTTTTTCCTGACTTTTCCCCACATCAACACAAACTGGAACCCACCACAGAGGAAGGAGGAGAAGAACCACCACAATATCATCTCCCCCACTTCCAAATCCTGTGGTCAATCCAGAAGGATACAATTGTTAACAGCATTGAAAGCTGCTGAGACATCAAGGAGCACAAAAAGATGGATGCACTACCCTGATCCTGGATCTGCCAAAAGTCGTCAACACATGCAGCCAACATTGTACTGTATTGTGGCCTGAAGCTCAAATGAAATATATCCAGATAATTCATTTCCTCAGAAGTCTTTGGAACTCTTGATTAACAATCTTCTAAATAATGTTCCAAATGGTGCAAATGGAAGTGCTGGTTTTAACCTTTAAAGTTCTCTTATAGCTTGGCCACACCAGGAGTTGGACTTATTGATTTGATTGTTCCAAGAGAGACAACTGGCTATTCTCCATTTTTTGGGAGGTCTTGGGTGGAAGGGGGTTCCATAATAGGACTGGCCTGTTGGCATGGCCTCCTATTTGAGGGTTGTTTACCTCAGATATGATTTGCTTTCCAAAAAAGTAGGAAATAGAACACTTTGGGATGATATTTGGGGTACAATGTTGTTTAATTGTGATTAATGGATTTTAGCATCTTAGATTCTGTATAATTAAATATTTTCTTTTTATTGTTATGGTAAGCTGCTGAGAGATTGTTGTTTAGACTGTGGCAAAGTAGAAATTTGACAGCCGGACAGACTGATGATAGAGAAAGGTTTTCTTTTCAGTAATCTGTAGCCATAAAAATATGTAGCAGCAGTCATCTGCCTGACAGCATTATCTTAGTGTATTGTTTTGGGTTTGAACTCATTTTGTTAAATTGCATTCAGATGATCAGCCACACTGTCAGTTTAATTGGATCTTTTCTTTTTTTCAATTTTATTTCCAACGCTAGGGTTGAAAACCACAATTTTTATGACTCTCCTTTATGGAGCTGTCTGCCATCATGGTGTGTGCAGATGGTGATACATGGTTCTCTCATTGTTAATATTGATCTTTCCTTCTCTTCTTAAGTGATTTGTTGAAATTATACAGAGAATGAAAAATATTTCCACAGGATGTTTTCTTGCTTTTTCTAAACGGACATAAAATTAAAGGAATGCTGTGTTATGGGGCAGGAGGCATAGGACAGGGATGGCTAACCTTTTCAGCACCGAGTGCCAAAAGTGACTCCCCGCACATGCGTGTGCGACCCGCCCCACATGTGTCCCACCCCTGCGCATGCAACCACCCATGTGCACCCCCATGCATGCACGCACAACCCCCCCATGTGTGCTCTGCCCCCACACATGCGTGTGTGCCCCCACCCCACCCCCACGTGCACGTCTCCCGCATGCGTCCCACTCCCTGCGCATATGCTGCAGAGACCTGAAAACCAGCTGGCCGGCGGGAGGCGCATGCACATGCACTGCGGAGCTTAGCTGGGGCTACGGCTTGCATGCCTGCAGAGAAGGCTCTGCATGCCACCTGTGGCACACGTGCCATAGGTTCACCATCACGGCAGGGGCGGGTTCTTAATTTTTTTACTACCACTCTGTGGGCGTGGCTTATTTTGTGAGTGTGGCTTGCCAGCCATGTGACTGGGTGGGCATGGCTTGCTGGCCATGTGACCTGGTAGGCGTGGCTTCTTGGACTGCTGAAGGGAGGGGAACTGAGATAGGTCCTGCCGCCCATTCCCCCTCCCCTCAGCAGCTCAAGAAGCCTCAAATGTGCGAAAATGCTGCGCGTTCGTGGCTTCTCAGACTGCTGAAGGGAGGGGAATGGAGATAGCGCCTGCCGCCCGTTCTTTCAGCATCTCACGCGCTCCCTCAGCCATTCTCCCCTGCTTGGACTCACTGTGGGGTAGGAAGGCAGCGCATGCGCAGTGCCAGAAGCTCGGCTTCTGGGCATGCACAGAAGAAATTTTTTTTAAAAAGTTTTTTTTAATGGCGGCGCCCAGGCACCGGCAACCGACCGTACGGTACTGTGACGTCACCAGCAGGCCGCTACCGGTGCTATAGAGTGGACCGCACTGGTAGGAACCCACCACTGCATCACGGGCATAGGAGATTGTTTTTATGGTGAGTAAGAAATAGTACATATTACATTACTAACAGTTTGAAAGAAAGCACAGTGGTGTAAAAACTACGGTTTCTATAATATAGGAAAAAATGACTCAAATATATCAAAATAAGCCATTTAATCATGGAAGGGTTGGTACACTTTGATGTACAATGAATTACATACATTATTCTCCTAGAGCAACATATTTGTCATATTTATATTCAATAATATTTTTGCCTTAATGATATACAACATAATGGCTTGATTTGTTATATATATTTTTATCCTTAATGCAGTAATTTTAGAGACTTAAGAAATGCTTTTTTAAAAAAAACAACAGAATGTATCCTAACTTGTAGCTAACAAGGTAGTTAGAATTTTCTAATGAATGAAATCAGGTTGTCTTTTAGTATGGATGCCAACTTGCCAAACAAGTTTCAAGATTTCACCTTGATAAAAACATATTTGTTTCAAAATGTGGAGCCCTTAGTGCTCTCTGAGCTTGTTTTGCTTTTTTTGCAGACATTTTGGTTACTTGACTAGCTGTCAGGAGCAAAGAATCAGGAGCAAAGAATCATTCATAAGGTTGCAACATAGAAGATTTATTCCAGCTTATACACAAGAATCAGGTCAATTAAATCTAAATTGATTCCAGATAAGAGTCAACAGAATTCAGGAGGGGTTGGACTTGGAGTGCTTGTGGGAATGCAATGACTGTAAACTGATGATGTACTTAACTCCGCCACCCCCCAGCTGTGCCTGCTCTTCTCCTACTCTAGCTAACATCTTCAGGGATGTTTGGAAGGGAATAGGGTGTGCTCCCTTTTTATTTAAAAAAAAAAGCTTTCCCAGTCAGAGTTGGTGGGTTTTTTTTTCTCCTTGGTAGCTCCTTGATTGGGTTGTTGTTTACTTTGATTGTTTGTCTGATGTTAATCCTGGTGTCACGATGTGAATAATTGCCAGTTGTGCATCTCTACTGTTTTCTAAGGTTTATTGTATTTCTAATCAAGCAGACACGTGATATGTTTTACTACGCATGCGTGCATTCCAGGAGTTTTGTCAACTCCCACTTCTTTCTTCTTAGATGCCTGCCCTAAGGCAGATGTGAATTCATTAGCTGAGAAGATGTAGCTTATTAAGGGTTTATTTTTTTGTTACTTTTGTACCGAAATAAATATTTTGTTAATTAGATTTGAATCTCGGTTTTATTTTCTGAGTACGAATGACTTTGAGGAAGCAAGATCCTAAGATTCCCTCTGGTAGGAAAATTCCTATCTGACACCTGGAATCAATGGTGGGGTTCAATTTTTTTTACTACCGGTTCTGTGGGCGTGGCTTGGTAGGTGTGATGTGGCTTGCTTGGCGTGGCAGGGGAAGGATACTGCAAAATCTCCATTCCTACCCCACTCCAGGGGAAGGTTACTGCAAAATCCCCATTTCCTCCCAATCAGCTGGGACTCGGGAAAGAATAGATGGGGGCGGGGCCAGTCAGAGGTGGTATTTACTGGTTCTCCGAACTACTCAAAGTTTCCACTACCAGTTCTCCGAACTACTCAAAATTTCCGCTACTGGTTCTCCAGAACTGGTCAGAACCTGCTGAAACCCACCTCTGATCCTTGTTTACCTAAGAGCTGAATGCTAGCAAAAAAGGTCCTGGAATGGGTTTGTACAAGAATGTGTGCAGAATATAATCCTAGTCACTATAATAAACACATTTTTAAAAACCTTGTAATGGTAAAAGATGAAGGATACTTTTGGGTTGACCCAAATGTCCTAATTTGGACCAAGCCCAGTACTTATGTACTTTAAGACAAAAGGATCCGGCAAATAATTCTAGACATGTATGATACTGACTGGAGAGAAACCAAATCTCAAAATATACTCACAAAAATGCTTGGGATAGGGTATCTTCACAACTTTTTTTCTCTCTCTTAGAATTGTTATTTGTTTGGATTTATAAACATCTCAGGACTCGTATTCATGCATTTCCCAGTCATCTATTTTGGTTTTGTGAAGATTGTCCAATGTACAGGAGAAAGATGTATGTTTTTGGCCTGATGACAGATCTAATTTTCCCAAGTTTCCATGTGAACAAAAAAAAAACCACCCCTACATAATGATTCTGTACATTTTAAAATAGATGTTTTGTCTGATGAATGCAGGCCACAAGGGGAACAAAAAAGGGAAATCAGTTGGCTGACATAGTAATTTACTAGACTCCTATATTTAGTTCTCTAAACTTAGCTTACTGCAATGTGCTTTTATGTAGATGCTTTTGAAGACGCTGGGACAAATGATACAAAATGCAACAGCTTTACCCATGTAATATCTATACCGGGGCACTGTATGAGATTTTGGATAGGTTTTTGGGTACAATTGAAAGTATGGACATTAACCTATAAAACCCTGTATGGCTTGACTCCTAAGTGTCATTAGGACTGTTTCCTCTAGGTTCAACAAGATTGTTATGTCTGTGTGTCCTGTTTACAGAAGATTTCTGCTTTGTTTGGAAGATGAACAATAGACCTTTTTCATGGTAACCCTTTTCTTTGGGAACAGCTTCCTTCAGAGACATCCATCTTGTAGTGACCTTGATGCTCTTCCATTAGGCTGCTAAGACAGAATTCCATTATATGGTCTTTTGGGAGTTAGCGTTGCCTGGTTAGATGGTGCTGAAGCTAACACATATCTCACTGAGTTATATTTTTTGTTGTGTATTTTTAAATTGGAATTTTTAAATTTTATTTTAACAGTGATTTTACATTTTATGAGTCTTACGCTACAAACTATCTTATACAGGTAGTCCTCGATGTACAACTGTTCATTTAGTGATCATTCAAAGTTACAATGGCACTGGAAAAAGTGACTTATGTCCATTTTTCACATTTGTGACCATCACAGCATCCCCATGGTCACATGATCAAAATTGGGATGCTTGGCAACTGGTTCATATTTTTGATGGTTGCAGTGTCCTGGGATCATGCGATCCCTTTTTGTAACCTTCTGACAAGCAAAGTCAATGAGAAAGTCAGATTCACTTAACAACCGTGTTACTAACTTAACAACTGCAGTGATTAACTTAAGAGCTGTGACAAAGGTCGTAAAATGGGGCAAAATTCATTTAACTAATGTCTCACTTAGTAACAGAAATTTTGGGCTTAATTGTGGTTGTAAGTTGAAGACTACCTGTACTGTTTAAATTTGGGGGTAAATGAGCATAGTAAACAAACAAATATGTATCTTGTCTTTTTATGTACACTGAGAGCATATGCACCAAAGACAAATTCCTTGTGTGTCCAATCACACTTCGCCAATAAAGAATTCCATTCCATTCCATTCCATTCCATTCCATTCCATTCCATTCCATTCCATTCTATTCTATTCTATTCTATTCTATTCTATTCTATTCTAAATAATCGCATACATCTTGTGAAAATATGGGACGAGGCTGAGGATATTTATGTAACAATAAAGCAAATATTGCCAGCAGATAAATCCCTTTATTTGCAGTCTTCAGTGAACAGTATGAAGATGATATGTTCTGTCCTGCATTTTCTTTTTGGCAATTTTGTTCAACTTAGGAGTGTCTATATTTTGGATGAAAATAAGTTGATGTATCCTATACTAAGGCAAACCGGACAGCTAAAGATCAATTCCATGATGTTGATGTTAGGAAAAGGACTGCCTAGCACTAAAGGATCCTAATGTTCAGCATAATTTGCCTTTTCTTACATATATAAGCTGCTGCTGAAATTTCCTGCATCCAACAGCTTGACCTATTTATGGATTTCTAGATAAAGCTGTTCGTACTGCTCTGAAGTGAAAAAGTCTTTTTTTTCTATTTATCTTTTACGATATCCCTGGCAGGATGATAGAGACGTTCCATGATGACTTCTTTATTATCTGGAGTTTGTTGTCCTTTGGAAGCTTTTATAGATGGCTGCTTGAATACATCCAGGGAATGAAAATGCACTCTGAAAAATATTTAAAAAATGAAAATATACAGAAAGCAGAAAGGGATAGCTCAACAGAAATTAGTTTATTGAAATCCAATTCAGTCCAATTCAGTCAATTCAGTCCAATCCAATCCAATCCAATTCCAATCCAATCCAGTCCAGTCCACTCCAATCCAATTCAATCAATTCAGTCCAATCAATCCAATTCAGTCCAATTCAGTCAATTCAGTCCAATCCAATCCAATCCAATCCAGTCCAGTCCAGTCCAGTCCAGTCCAGTCCATTCCAATCCAATCCAATCCAATCCAATCCAATCCAATCCAATCCAATCCAATCCAATCCAATCCAATCCAATCCAATCCAATCCAATCCAATCCAATCCAATCCTTCTGAAATGAACTGGATTCTTAGCGGTTTGATTTCCTTCACCCCAGAAAGTAATCAATGTGGGGGCAGCCTGATTTCCTAGTGTGTGTGCATGTTTGTGTGTGTATATGTGTGCTTTCCCCAAATATATCTGCTGCCACTGAACAATACTGTCCATGAACCTCATTGTGATATACTTTGTAGAGGTGGGGTTCACCAGTAATTTCCTTAGGAATGAATGTTTGGGTGACCCAAGGGTGCTTTTTCAAGAGGCAACTGGACTTTCTGGTTTTTCTTTGAATACGTTTTGCTTCTCATCAAAGAAGCTTCTTCAGCTCTAAAGAAGAAGAGAGCTGAAGAAGCTTCTTGGATGAGAAGCGAAACGTCTTCAAAGAAAAACCAGAAAGTCCAGTTGCCTCTTGAAAAAGCACCATTGGGACAACCATGACTTCAATGACTGAGAATCATAGACAATGCTTGGGTGAGTTGATTCTGAGTTGATTCTGATTGGAGGAGTCGATTCTATAAAAGTTCCATTTGGGTTCACTGGTATGTTTAGATAGGATTGATTAGATGTCCAATTTGGGATGCTACAGTTTAAGAAAGATTCAGAGAAACTGAAACCAGTTGAGAAAACTACAGTGACAACAATGAGGGGAGTAAAAACAGTCTTATAAGGAGAGACTGATGGAACTGGATATATTTAGCTTTGAGAGGAAAAGACTGAATGGGGATATGATAGCACTCTTCAAATATCTGAAAGGATATTACAGAGAAGATCAAGACCTTTTCATTATCATTTCAAAATGAAAGACGTGGAAAAATGGACTTAAATAATAGGAAAGCAGGTTCCAAGTGAATATTGTAATATTCATAAGAGCAAAATCAGTTGATGGTGGAACCACTTATTCAGAAGTGGATGTCTTCTCTTCACTAGATGGACTCAAGTAGTTCTACATAAATGTCTGTTGGAAACATTTAATTTGGGTTTGTGTTCTGAATAATGGATTGGACACTATGGAGCCGCGGTGGCACAGTGGTTAGAGTGCAGTACTGCAGGCTACTTCTGCTGATCACCGACTGCCAGCAGTTTGGCAGATCGAATCTCACCAGGCTCAAGGTTGATTCAGCCTTCCATCCTTCCGAGGTGGGTAAAATGAGGACCCAGCATGTTGGGGGCAATATGCTGACTCTGTAAACCGCTTAGAGAGGGCTGTAAAGCACTGTGAAGCGGTATATAAGTGCTATTGCTTTTGTTATTGCTATGACATTCTGGAGGGCTGTTGCCAGTCAAAACTGAACCAAAAACACCAGAAATCCAAATTTCATAACATAATTTCCTATGCCCTATCTGCAAATCAGTTTGATTTAAAATAGTAGCAACAGTAGCAGGAGCCTCAAGAGATATCTGACAAGGGTGTTTAATCTTGCTTGTTTCAAATAGAATGTAATGTGAATATCTAGCAAGCCTTGACATTCTTATGATCCCTACTTCATACATTAATATAGCTTACTTTTTTTGCTTTTGCTTTCTGGAAAGATCAGAGTAATTAAGATGCTTATCTTTTACAAACAAAATAATGGTCCTGAATGCAGTTCTCAATGACTTCTGCTTTGATCACACAATTCTGTCAAATATTGATGTGCCTTTAGAGAGTAATCGTGCTCTCTGGTAATCTGTATGCATCACCACACATTATGAAAATTAATTACTGTGTGGGTTTTTTTTCTTGATGTATTAGCAGATGGAAGCCTTAACATGTACTATGCAAAAGGGAATTTGGGTGGGATTTATAAGGATTTATCTGTGGAATATGGTTCATCTAACATTACCTTTTCAATCTGTGTTAAAGTGATGGATGTAAAATATCCTTTAATAACTTTAATATATTTTTCTGAGAGAGAGAGAGAGAGAGAGAGAGAGAGAGAGAGAGAGAGAGAGAGAGAGAGAGAGAGAGAGAGAATGCCCTGACCCTATTAGTCCAATCCCAGCCAATCTGCTCCAAACCACCAAGAGCCTACAGTTATTTGGTGGCTTTCTTGACAACTTCCAGGACCACATTGTGTGGAGATCATGAGGAAAAGGTCAGTATTAGCAAACCTTTCTCTTTTTCTCTGATCCTAATTAAGCAGAGAAACTAGCATTGTAACAGAATGCAAACATGAGGGATTCTGTTGATCCAACACTGCAGACTTTATGAACAGACCCGCTGTTTCATTCAGTCATCCTGAGATAATATTTCATTGATTGGTTCCACAAGAGTTCTTTTTAACATATTCAGGGAATTCACATGCAGCTAAATCTGGGAAAATATCAAAATGCATACTAGTGCAAACCAATTGTTTTCATTCCGTTCCAACTTCTGGTAATAGCACCTCAGAGGGAATTTTCTGAAGTATTTCAAATTAAACGCATATATAAATTAAAATGACCTGAATCATTATTTCTGGACAGTTCAAGATCAAAAATTACACACATAAATGCTTGAACCAGAAAAAATGGAAATCATGAAATAGCAGAAAAGTTAACTCCTCCCCACCCCTCCCAGCATTTTTCAAAGCAAATAATTAAGTTGCAACCAGCTATTATTTTTAATTTTCCAATCATGCTTTGGAGTACTTAATAGCAGTAACTATAATGCTGAATTCTAGCATAGATTTGCATTCTGATCTATATCTGTCTCTGTCTCTGTCTCTGTCTCTGTCTCTGTCTCTGTCTCTGTCTCTGTCTCTGTCTCTGTCTCTGTCTCTGTCTCTGTCTCTGTCTCTGTCTCTGTCCCTGTCCCTGTCCCTGTCCCTGTCCCTGTCTGTCTGTCTGTCTGTCTGTCTGTCTGTCTGTCTGTCTGTCTGTCTGTCTGTCTGTCTGTCTGTCTATCTATCTATCTATCTATCTATCTATCTATCTATCTATCTATCTATCTATCTATCTATCTCTATATCATCTCTATATCTATCTATCCATCTATCCATCCATCCATCCATCTATCCATCCATCCATCCATCCATCCATCCATCCATCCATCCATCCATCCATCCATCCATCTCTATATGTGTGTGTGTGTGGATAGATAGATGATAGATAGATAGATAGATAGATAGATAGATAGATAGATAGATAGATAGATAGATAGATAGATAGATAATATAGATAATATAGATAATATAGATATATATAGATATTGATATTGATATAGATATAGATAGATGATATAGATATAACTATGAGAGAGAAACACACAAGGCTTTCCTCGGTTTATGCTAGGTGTATGTTCAACGAAAACTTCACACAAAGTGAATTCACATGAAGCAAAATACTCAACCAAAGAGAAAAAGAGTGTCAAATTTTTATAACCCAAATGCATTGACTAGAATGTTCATAAATATTTAGAGCCTTATTTTTAAGTGCTATGTCACTATGTCACTTCAGCACTTTTATTCCTCGACTTATGTTTTATGTAGAATGAAAGCACTTTCTGCATTTTTTCTTTTTTCTTTTTTTTATTCAAAAAGTTTTATTAGTACAAAGTACAAACATTTTTCTCTTTTCTCCCCCCCCTTCCCCCCAATACCTTTTTCATCTTTCAATTGTCCATTATTGTGTTGTTTCCATGTTATAATTGTTAATATTATTCTTTTCTCTTTTGTCTTTCCTCAATTTATATGTCAACCAGTTTCCTGGCTTGTTTGCTATTTCAATTTTATTTTGTTTTGCAAATGGGCAGGCCTTGATTTAGAACTATTTGTTTAGCAATTCTTTGAAATTATGACCCTGAAAAAAGTGATTTCTGACTGGTCCTTGCACTTATGTCCATAACAGAAACTCCATGGTCACAAGAACAAAATTCAGGTGCTTGCAACCTGGATGTATTTCTGGTCATGTGATCACCATTTGCAACATTCCCAAACAGCTTCCAACAAGCAAAGTTAATGGAGAAAGCTGGTTTCACTTAGCAACCATAACATTCCCTTAACAAGCACAAGGATTCGCTTAACACAGTGACACAAATTGTCATAAAATCGGAATCAGCTCACTTAACAATCATCTTGCTTAGCAACAGAGTTTCTGTTTCCAATTGTGGTTGTAAGTCAAGTACTACCTGTAGTTCATCTTTACTTCAATTTTTCTTACTGTTAACATGGACAATAGCTGTTGTAAGAATGTAATGTAATGTAATGTAATGTAATGTAATGTAATGTAATGTAATTTAATTTAATTTAATTTAATTTAATTTAATTTAATTTAATTTAATTTAATTTAATTTAATTTAATTTAATTTAATTTAATTTAATTTAATTTAATTTAATTCAAATTATTTTATTTTATTTTATTTTATTTTATTATTTTATTTTATTTTATTTTATTTTATTTTATTTTATTTTATTTTATTATTTTATTATTTTATTTTATTTTATTTTATTTTATTTTATTTTATTTTATTTATTTATTTTATTTTATTTTATTTTATTTTATTTTATTTTATTTTATTTTATTTTATTTTATTTTATTTTATTTTATTATTTTATTATTTAATTTAATTATTACCATATTTTTCAGAGTATAAGTTGCACCTTTCCCCCCCTAAAAGAGGCTTAAAATTTGGGTGCGTCTTATACTCTGAATATAGCTTTTTCGAAGCTTTTTTCCCAAGCCCTAACGAGGTGCTAACGATCTTTCCGGCTCTTCCCGGCTTGCAGGCTTGTTTTCATTGCTATTCCCATTGCTATTAGAGTTAGGGTTAGGTCTCCATAAATTCAAAGAACAAAATGGACATCTCCAATGGATTTGGAGCCGATGAGTATGGTTAGGAGGGTGCATATTTTTCAATCCTGCCTTATCTACATTTCTTGGAAAAAAACATGGAAAAACCCCATTCGCGGAAAAACCACTTAGGGTTAGGGTTAGGCCTCCATGAATTCGGAGAGAAAAATGAACATGACCAATGGATTCGGAGCTCATAGTATGCCAAGAAACGTAGATAAGGCAGGCTTGAAAAACACGCACCCTCCTTCTTGGAATGGAAAGCAGTTTGGGAGGATGTACCTTGCCTCTCCAGCTCTGTGAAACACACTCCAGCATGTCCCACTTAAAATGCTGCTTGTCCTGGCAGACAGAGCTGCTTGTTAAAACGATATATCAACTGACATGAATGCCAAAGACTTTCCCTGGGTCATGTCTATTACATTCTCATATCCTCTGCAAGCAGTGCTTCAGGAGAGAATAAACACACCATGTAAGGCTAGTTTTGTATATCAAACAGAAGGCTATGCAAATAGCCAGGTAATTTTCATGACTAAAGCTCAACAGAGGAACAGCCCCGAGTTTCAGTCAGTAAGTCAATTTACCTCTGATGACAATTTAGGTGATTTCCAATGAGAGTGGACTTTATCACATCTGCTTTGAGGGCAGATGGCCCAATGTTCTAAACAGCTTTGTTCAGAAATCAAACTCTTTCAAGGAGAGACGCCAGGCAATCAAAACCAGGGATTTGATGCTACTAAATGGGGCATAAGGGGCTGACCTGAAGACGAACATAGATCCTATCATCAGTAGAGCCTGTTCTCACATTCAGATAGTGTAGAGCAAATTGCATAATGGGGGTGCAGATAACTAACAATCTGAATTGGTTGTTCCACACGTCATCCTTAGTGAAGCATGCAAACCAGCATTTGCACTTCCTACATTGGATGAGGAGAGCACATCGTTCTCCTTCTGTCCTGACAACTTTTTACAGAGGCACGATTAAGAGCGTTTGAACAATTAAACAACCACTGTTTGGTTTGGTGGCAGCAGTGCCTCAGATAGAAAGTCCACACCAGGGGTGGGTTCTAACTTACCTTGCCACCGGTTTGCTTCTTCCAGCGCCGCATGGCTGTGTCTCATGGGCGCATGTGCGCTTCATGTGCATGCGCATGTGCAGTGCTGAAAAATAAAAAAATTAAAAAGCCAAAAACAAGATGGCGACGCATGCGCAGTGCCGGAAACTTAGCTTCTGCGCATGCACAGAAGAAAAAAACCCGGAACCACCCCCCCCAAAATTCAAAAAAGAAAGATGGCGGCATCCACGGACCAGCACCAACAGAATCAGTTCTGTGACATCATCGTGATGTCACCAGCGGTTTCTATAGAACCAGTGTGAACCGGGAGGAACCCACCTCTGGTCCATACAGAGAGTGGTAAGGACAGCCGAGAAGATTATAGGAAGCTCGCTTCCTGTTATTCAAGATACTGCTTATAAGCGCTATGTGCTTAGAGCTTGAAGCATTGTTAAAGACCCCACACACCTACTTTACAGTCTGTTTCTGTTGCCCCCACCTGGAAGGAGGTTTTGAAGTATCTCTAGCATGACTACAAGATACTGTAACAGCTTTGTTCCCTATGCCATCCGTCTGGTAAACTCACAAGATTCATTTTTCTCACCATGTACATCTGAACTAGACTGTATTTTTTTCTATATCATATATGTGAGTATATGCTTATTTATTTATTTATTTATTTATTTATTTATTTATTTATTTATTTATTTATTTATTTATTTTCTTGTCATGTTTATGTAGTGTATATTGGAGGTGGTGACCCTTTGAGAGCTGTATGCAACCAAATTTCATTTTAATGTATGCTGATTAGTGTACATTTAAAGTGACAATAAAATTATTCTATTCTATTCTATTCTATTCTATTCTATTCTATTCTATTCTATTCTATTCTATTCTATTCTATTCTATTCTATTCTATTCTATTCTATTCTATTCTTTTTTAAATAGTTTTTATTGTGTTTTTATCATTAAACAAATACTCATAACTTATGCGTAGCTGTGCTCATTTACATATCATTAACATACCATAACATTCAAATTCAAATATGTTCCATACATTTTAGCTATACATTTTAATTCTACTTCTATGTTATCTCTTCCTTTTCCGTTTTTCTATTCTCAATCCAGTCGCACCACTTCTTCCATATTGCATAGTATTCCGAATCTATTTGTCCTTTCAATTCAATTGTTAATTTGTCCATTTCAGCACAATCAAATATTTTTTTTATCACTAAACTTTCGGATGGTGTATTTGTTTCTCTCCAGCATTGCGCAAACGCTATTCTTGCTGCTGTTATTATATTTAAAATGATATATATTATTATTTTGTTAGATTCCCCTTTAACAATCCCTAGCAAAAATAACTCCGGGGTGCATTCTGTCTGAAATCCTGTTATTTCTTGTATCCACCTATGAATTTTTCCCCAATATTTTTTGTTTCCGAGCATAACCACCATATATGATAGAAGTAACACTTAACAAGCGTGTTACTAACTTAACAACTGCAGTGATTAATTTAAGAGCTGTGGCAAAGGTCGTAAAATGGGGCAAAAATCATTTAACAAATGTCTCACTTAGTAACAGAAATTTTGGGCTCAATTGTGGTCGTAAGTTGAGGACTACCTGTACTTTTTAAATTTGGGGGTAAATGAGCATAGTAAACAAACAAATATGTATCTTGTATTTTTATGTACACTGAGAGCATATGCACCGAAGACAAATACCTTGTGTGTCCAATCACACTTGGCCAATAAATAATATTCTATTCTATTCTATTCTATTCTATTCTATTCTATTCTATTCTATTCTATTCTATTCTATTCTATTCTATTCTATTCTATTCTAATTTGTGAGAAGAAGAATGTGGAAGCCATGTTGAATAAAGATTGTATATCCAGGTAGATCCAGGTAGGGCACATTTACAGCGGGGAAACAGCTACCCAGATTTGTGGTCCATGTGACCATTAACAACTGTTGAGGTTGGTTGCAAATGAGTTTATCTGTTTGGGAATGGAATATAAAATTAGACTGGCATAGATGTATTCAGGGTATCCAGAGAAGGATGAAAATCAAGATGGTGCATCTCTGTGATCAAAGCCCCACCCTTTTAATGTGTGTTGTGTGATGCATATACAAAGGGGATGGGCTGGACTATGGTCATATAGTTGTGGCAACCATCGTGACTGCCATTGTTTGGTGTGTTTTTTAAAATCATTCCTGAGTTTGCCTCTGGATAACATGCAAAATCTGTGAGAACCTAGAAGCAGAAGGTTCATTTGAGACAGTCCTACTTCTTACATTTTCTTCTTGCATCCTTTCTTCATGTAGTTTTTCTTCATTGTTCCCTCTCTCCATTGAATTTATCTTGGGATGAAATCTTCTGGTGAAACCCAAAATACCGATCTATTGAAACTCTATTGTAAATGAGTAACTTTACTCCTTTGAAGAAAAAGGATCAATATGTTTGATAACATACAGCACAGAGTTGCTGGGATTCAAGTGGCATATAAAGTTAACAAATTATGTTTGGTAACACAGTCAGACAAATATTGAGACTGGATTTGGCATTTTTATCCACTGATCGAGTTCTTCCCAAGAATCCAGGATGTTGTAATGTATCATAATGTGGGGATCCAAGTAGAGTTGACATTTGTAATTGATAGATGGAAATGTTGTTAAAGCACAGATTTTCTACGTGGTGTTCAAGGGTTTTTTTGGTATGGCATCCAGTGTGCCAATAACTGCTGGGACCACAACAGCTTGTTTATGACATAATGTTTCAGTTTCAATTTCCAGATCCTATTCTTCTTGATCTCATCCAATTCTTTGTCTTTTATTCTACTATCTCCTGGCATTGCCACATCAATAACCCACACTTTATTCTTTATTATGATTATTTAGGCCAAATATAGAGCCTCACTTTAGGTGCCAACATCAAAGCTCTGTTCTGGATGCGCGTGGGTCCCAGCCTGACATTTGCAATACTTAGGACAAGGGTGACTCAGCTGTAAATAATAAAACACTTTCTATTTATTCCTATTGCAGTTGCAATACTATTGCATTGGCATGTGGAATTAAAATGCAGTGCATAGGCAGCTGAATTCCATTCCTTAATGTAACATAAGCCCTCCTGATATTAAAATATCAGCATAATGAACCTTAGGAACCAAATACAGATATGGCCTTAGAAAGCCATTTTAAAAATCACCCTTGTTAGACATGAAGTTTACCCATTCACAGCCAAGTCCTTCCTAATACAGTGGGATACTGTGTATTTCTATTGAAATTGTGATATAGCTGCATTTGCATCTGTTCCAGAAATTCTTGCATGCAAATTCCGTCCAAATTGATGCCCTTCTTGGTCCTCTGTTTTGACATCTGGCCTTTTGTGGATTGGGGCTTTGCATTGGCTTTGTGATCAGACACAAGAGGGGCAAAGTAGCACTATGGAAACTATGCTAAAGTAAAAATAAAGTCAGTTGAAGAAACTAAAGATGAGCTGAAAGCTGTCAGTGCGGGTTGTTTATTGTTTGGCTGACAACTTCATCCCCTAGCTTGAACTTTAGTCCTTACAGCAACTTCTGCTTTCCACCATAACTATGTGAACTTGTTTTTCAAAAAGAACTAATGTAATAAAGTACCAAATCAAGATATTAATTCAATCCCTTTTGTTTTGTAATCTTTTAAGAGAGATGTTTTTATTAGCAAGATTGCCCAGATACATCTGATTTGAGCTAGTGAAAATATTTATATTCCACTCTTGTTACTTAGACATTCTTACAGTTAATCTACATTCAGTATATTTTAGATTTCCTATCCACAGCCCAGTTTCAGCTGACAAGAGTGAAGGAAATACAGCAACTTGTCAGTGAGTGGTTTATAATGGCATTATATGCATTTTCAATTCCTTAGTTGTTTTTTTTAACTCACCTTGTTTTCTGTTAGGAACAGATGTTAAATGCAGTGTTCTTGTCAATTTGTTGGCGAGTCACATAACATTTTAAATTAGAAGACCAGCTGAATTTTAAGCACATTAATATCTGTATCCCAATAGTTGGATCTAGAATTACTGATGTGGCAAACAGTACACGAAAAAAGAATTTTATAATGGATAGCTTCCCTTTTCTAAAGTCCTGATTCCATTAGGAAAGACTCAATAGACAATGTTTAATTAACTTTCAATTAGTGATATATTTCAGTATGATTCCTACCCTCTCCTGAACACTAATGCTTAAATAGCTATTAATAAAATGAAATATAAGAGGGAATCTTGCAGCAATTGCCAGGATTTATCTCGGGTGTTTGGCCAATGGCTATCACTTTCTCCCATTCAACAATATGTATTTTGGTTTAAAGTTTTATAAAAGTGTCCCAAAGTGCTAAAGACATGTTTATCCCAGCCCAGAATTTAAATGATTAGGCCAGAATTCTAGAAGGAAATTCAGGTTGTATACATGGGATACAGATTATTATAGATACCAACACATGCTTATTTCTTAGGGCTTTCTCTGCTAGTGACATAAATTTCTATGCACCCATCCTTGAATCAACAGAAAAAATATCAACACAAAAGTTGTTGTCCCCATTGTTTATATTTATACTCCTGCTAGGGACAGGATCAGCCAGGACTCTCTTGAAAGATGGAAGGCTGGAGGCTGGTTGGTAGGATCAAGAATTGGTGTTCTTAGAAGGAGGCAAAACTCCTGTTTCTTTTAAGGCAGATGGCAACATCTCCTTTGTTTTTGATTGATTATGTGACGTCAAGACACTGTTAACTCCTAGCAACTACATAAATTTTCTCCATGACAATCTGTCCCTAACCTGTTTTTTTTAGGCTTTCCAATGGTGCATTCATTGTCATTATAACTGAATCTAACCATGTTGTAACCCCTTCCTTAAAAAGGCATTAATCGCTTCCTGAATCCAGCCATATATGCCCATCCAGCTGATGGAATAAGTTATAGATGGAAGGATCATTATTTGCCTATCTTCAACTCTATTCAAGTTCTTTCCCTGTTCCAGAAAGTCCTGGGATGATTTTAAGGCTCCAGCTCAATAGTTCTTCTTCCTATGAGAATGTTGAAACTCAACTTTCATTTCTTATCAACTAGCTACTACAAAGTGTGGGTGTCTGCATAGATACTCTGCACAAACAGTGGAAACTGCAGCTACCCTCTCTTTTGTTTTGTCAAACTAAAATATAGTTTGTGGATTCAAAAGCAATAGATGCACAAATGAAATGGAAACTGAAAAAAATATCCAGCAAAGTGTAGAAAAAGAACTTTAACTGCAAAAGCATGATATCTCCTGGAAAGAGCCACAAAGAAAAGAATAAAATAAAACATTCAATACAGGAGTGTAAATACAGGATTCACATTCCTACAGTAGCTAGAATCCCACAATCTTCAACTAAGGCAGATTCCCCGGATCATTATAGCTAGAGTGGTCTCTTATGATTTAGAGAATGTTTTGCTTTTCTTCTTAATTGATTGCTTCTGTGGTTTAAGAAAACTATCTTCCCAGATGCTGGTATATGTATCATAGACATTCCATTATATATGTCTTGAAAAATAAAACATACCCAACCATACTAGTTAATTTCCTACCCTTGGAGGCTAACCTTGTGATCAAAGTTCTGAGATCATTTGTGCTGCTAACATTGAAGTTCTGAGATAAATACTTGCATCATGCTATCATATTATAATATCCCCCCCAAAGCAAAGGCTAGAAGAATTAAGTTTAATCCATCAGGTACAGTTTGTAGCTTAGATGCCCTTATCACTTAAAAAGAAAAAAAACAAGCATACATATAGGAAAAAGGGTGCCCTCCTTATCTCACCTTTTCCCCACAATTCTACTACATCTTCCTCTCAACGTGACTAGTTTGATGGAGGTTTACCTGGTTCAAAACTATATTAAGACAAGAAGGCTTCCTACCTATTGCACAGGTTGCCAACATCCTCGGATATATACAACAGCAGCAATACTTTTGGTTTTACTCACGACAATGGCTGCTTGAGATGATTGCTTTATTTTGCCTAAACGGGCTTTGTTTCCACGTGTAATTGAAGAGGGGACTGAATGAGAGAACACAGAATAGTTGACTTCTAAAGGAGTTTTCCTTTTAAGGCAAAACTATCTGAATAATTTTGGGGGTGGGGTGGGGGAATACCAGATCAAGTGCACAATCTATGTTTCCCTTCCAGTTAAAAGCAGATCTGCAGCACAGGCAACCTTTTCCAATATCCTGAACATATTTTTCGTCAGCTTATTCAATCCCTAATATAACATTTCTGCTTTGAAATGCTTTGTAGCTGAGCGAGATCTAAGAGCTGTTTGAACTTCAAACCCTCTCAGTTGAGCTGGGTTCTAATTGTCATATAATTTATAAGATGGAGGCAGGTTTTATTTATAAGAAAGGACAGAGCAGCCTCTAGCTCTGTGACAGTAAGAATATATTTGTGTTATCAGTCTCACCTAAATGAAAAACAAACCTATTTTTTAAACAGTTACTATTTAATGTGATTCATAAAAAAACGAAGAAATCAGTATTTCATCACAGAGATTTTCAGTATTTAACTCTGTAAGGATTTGTGCTACTTAAATGAAAAAGGGGAGATGGGAAAACAAATTATGACTTCAGTTTTGTCTATGTGTGTTTGTGTTCTTCCTCAATATGTAAACAAATAAATATGCTGTAGGTATATCAGCGATATTCCAATGTTATTTTCTGCCTAAAGCCAATTAAATATATCTTGCAAGCTCCAAGACATATCCCGGAACACATATATTTGCCTTCATTAGTAAATATATTCTTGCTTGCTTAAATCATGTAAAGAATGGGCTTTATACCATTAGGGTTCTTGGATGCCACAATAATTCTGGGAAAGTTAAATAAAGACTTGCACTTGATTCTGGAAGGTTAAAAAGCTTCATTGGAAGGAGAGACTATTTATCCTTTTGATGCTGTCATAAGACGGCTGCCAGATTTCACAGTATCCAGTTGGTGCTACCAAGAAGTGTTGGATGATAATCAATTCATTTTGGAGTTTGTGAAAATGAATGTAGGGACAGCTGGTTATTGTCCTTGGTGGAATGAAACCTGGACCTATGTTAGAATCAATATAATCTATTGAGGAAATGCAGTCAAATTGTTTGCTTTGATTAAAAAAAAAAGACAGCCGAGCACGGTTTTGTTTTGTTCTAAAAATAATGCCTGAATGTTGGTTTCTGGAGTAATAATATTTTACCTTAGAATGGATAGATGGTGGGGGGGGGGGTGAGGTGGAACAATGGAAAAATTATTGCATTTTAATAAAAAAAACCAATGGAACAGAGTTGCATGAAATAAATGGCGATCGATTTCTCCATCCATAAAGATCAAACTTTACCAGGGTCTATGTGGGGAGAGTTAAATCTAGCAGGCCATCTTCCCACCAGTTTTACCTAACTACCTTTTTCTTTTCTTGCTGTTGTAGTGTCCTTTATGTCATATGGAAACTCTGGAGTATAAAATTGGGAATGGAGGTATTGGATGCCCAAGGAATGTTGAAAAGGTGGTTTGAATTTTATGATTGAAACTCATGATTTGGGACTCCATAGTTTCAAATGAGCATTTGTATAATATCTATAGCAGAGAGAGAGAGAGAGAACCTGTAATCCCAAATGATATGAAATATATGCCTTTATTATCTATATCTATATCTATATCCCTTATTCTGTTTCTCTAGATTTTTTTTATTACATACCTCCTAAATCTCAAATTCTCTTTATATGGTGCCATTCAGAGAAAGGGAGAAAGCCAGTTTGGTGTAGTGATTAAGGCACCAGATTAGCAGCTGAGAGACTAGGAGTTCTAGCTTGACTTTAGGCACAAAGCCATTTGCGTGACCTTGGGTCAGCCATTCTCACTCAGCCCTAGGAAGAAGAAGGCAAGTGCAAGCCATTTCTGAAATCTTGCTAAGAAAATGGCAGGGACTTGTTCAGGCAGCTGCCAAGAGTCAAGACTGACTCAAAGGCACACAGAAACAAAAAGGAAGAGTGGAATAAAGGAAGAATGAAATAAGACTGTTGAAGATTAAATTGGCAGCACTAAGATGATAAAGTAACAAGTCTATCTATCTGTCTATAATCTATCTATCTATCTATCTGTCTGTCTGTCTGTCTGTCTGTCCGTCCGTCCGTCCGTCCGTCCATCCATCCATCCATCCATCCATCCATCCATCCATCCATCCATCCATCCATCCATCCATCCATCCATCCATCCATCCATCCATCCATCCATCCATCCATCCATCTATCTATCTATCTATCTATCTATCTATCTATCTATCTATCTATCTATCTATCTATCTATCTATCTCTATATCTATCACCATCACCATCACCATCATCTTTTATCATTTATCACTTCATTACAATTTTAATAAAGATTAAAACTAACAGAAAGTAATGTATAGAACCATGATGGCGAACTGGTGGCACGTGTGCCACAGGTGGCACGCGGAGCCATATCGGAGGGCACGTGAGGCGTTGCCCTACGTCAGCTCCAGCATGCATGCGCGCACTGGCAGCTGATTTTTGGCCTTGGGGAAGGCTGTTTTCACCCTCCGGAGGCTTCAGGAGCAAACATTGGGCCATTTTTCGCCCTCCGGAGGCTTCAGGGAAGCCTCCTGAAGCCTCTGGAGGGCAAAAAACGGGCAAATGGGCAAACTGGAAGTCCATTTTTGCGAACTTCCGGTTTGCCCATTGGGCCATTTTTTGCACTCCAGAGGCTTCAGGGAAGCCTCCTGTAGCCTGGGGATGGTGAAAAATGCCCCAGTGGGTCAACCGGAAGTTCGTTTCCGAACTTCCGGTTGGCCCGTTTGGCTGATTTTCACCATCCCCAGGCTTTAGTGAGGCCTGTGCGCATGCGCAGGGGCAGCAGGTTGTGGTGGTGGTTGTGCACATGCATTGGGGGGGCAGCACGGGGGTTGTGTGCATGCACGTGGGGAGGGCATGGGTATGGGCACATGCGCAAACGCACACGCTTTTGGAACGCGAACCAAAAAAGGTTCGCCATCACTGGTATAGAATAAAGAAAAGAAAAAGAAGAAAAAAGCCAAAGCCAAAAGCAACCCCTTCCCCCAAAAATATAAAGAAATAGTTTACAGCAGTTATAAATATGTGCAATTACCTTACATCTAACTGTATAGTTACAGCATAATTTTCATTTTTTCTATAATCTTTTTTTCTAATAGTCAAAAGTTGCTTTTTTTTCTGTTTCATGCAAAAAAGTCTATAATGGATTTCCAGTCAACAATAAACTTAGATAATGCCTTTTCTCTGATCAAAGAAGTTAGTTTGGCCACTTCAACAATTTCCCATATCTTCACCATCCATTCCTCCATTGTAGTTGATGTTGAATCTTTCCATCTTTATGCATATAATAATCTCACTGCAATTATCATGTATAAAGACAAAGTTCTATAACTTTTTTCTAACTATTGGTTAGTACCGAAAACAAAAGTCTCTGGTTTCAATTGTATATTAACCTTTACAATCTTTTGAATTAGTGTATATATTTGAGTCCAAATTTTCTAGCTTTTTAATATGTCCATCGAGCATGAGGAAATGTCCCCTCGTACTGTTCACATTTCCACCATAGATTTGAAATATCTTCATATGCTCTAAATGGTTTCTCCAGTGAGATGTAGAAACTATTTATCAACCGTGATTGAATAGCATAAACAAGCTTTTTCTTGAAAAGGAACTGCCACATCAAAACAAGGAGGAAAAGTCTGAGACCATAACAAAGTATGAAAACTTGCTGTGGGAATCAGCACGGATGCCATCAGCTATAAAGGATGGAAGCTGGACATTGGAAAAGCTGAGCTCTCAGAATCTCCCAACTTCCTTTCAATTACTTGATTAATGGACAGAAGAGTAGGTTCGCTTTTTATTTTTCTTCCTTTGGGATAGTTATACAGCAGAGGTGGGTTCCTCCCGGTTTGCACCGGTTCTATAGAACTGGTAGTAAACCAGTGGTGATGTCAAGGAGCCGGTTCTATTGGTGCCAGTCCGTGGACACCATCATCTTTTTTTGGGGTTTTTTTTTGGATTTTTTTTTTTTTTGGAATTTTTTTTTTGGAATTTTTTTTGGAATTTTTTGCTGGTTTTTGCTTCTGCGCATGAGCAGAAGCCAAGTTTTCAGCACTGTGCATGCACCACTATCTTGTTTTTTGCTTTTTTTGCTTTTTTTTGCTTATGCACATGCGCAGAAGCAGAGTTTTCAGCACTGCGCCCACATGGCACGGCCACGCAACCACATGGTGTGGGAGGAAGCGATTCGGCGGCGAGGTAAGTTAGAACCTACCCCTTTAATACAGTATGTATGGAAATGTATGTAGGTGTAAATTTGCAGAATATGAACTGATAAAGTAGCTAGAAAGCAACTGATTGTGCTCCTGGCTCATTTGGTGGGATCTTCACTATCTTTGGCCTGACACTGCATATAAGGTCTTTCTTGTTTATTTTCTGTATCCAGATGTGCTGCAGAATTTTGACATCATCGCCTCCATGTTCCATCATCACCCCCAATATGAATTGCAAAACTATGAATGGTACAGAGTTTTGGGCACCTCTTCAGTGCCATCTGATGGTCAACCAGATTTCTGCAGTCTTGTCTAGTGACTACATGAATAGATAAGCAGTTTATTTGGTAACAATATGGGAATGGATTCATATGCTTTCTTCCAATATTTTTTAAAAATATTCTAATCTAGCAAACAATCTTGTGAATTCCTGCTGTTCTCCCATCAAAGTCTTAATCTGATCAGTTGCTATTTAGCAGTTTGAGATCAGTCAAGGTGAGCTAGAGCTGTATGCAATATAAGGATTGCATGTAATGTTTTATACTGTCTTTGTATGATAGAATAAACTGTCTAGATTATTAGGCAAAGAGTAAGAAAGGTTTGACTGCAGTTCTGTTCAAACAAAAATCCAACTCAGCATTCAAACTTCTCACACTGTAATTATGTATAAACTTCACGCCACTGCTATTTGCTATAGAGAAGAAGTGATCAACTATGTTTTAAAAATGGTAGATTAGAGTCTGCAAAGCTGGTGGATTAGAAAATTTTGATGTATTTGAATTACTAGCAGGCCAAGCCTCTCATTTTTATTTGAAATTAAAGTGAAATTGCCTGGGTAAGAGCTTAATTATATTCTGTGTCATTTTTACAGTAAAAGATTAGTCTCCTATTTATACTGCTTATGTTAACAATAACAGAGTAGGAGACAGTTATTGATGATGAGAGAGAGGCAGGGCACTTCACAAAACTCTGAAAAAGGCTTTTGGGTTTTCCAATATGCTTTCTCCAATTATTTCTTTTTTGTTCATTTGTTTGCCTTTTTTTTTTTTTTTTTTCTCAAAAAAGTTTTATTAGTACAAACTTACATAAGTGGTAACAAAATATTAAATCCAAAGTACAAACATTTTTATTTCCCCCCCCCCAGACCCACCCCCTTCCCTCCCCACCTCCCCCCCCCGGACTTCCCAGAGATAATACAGGGCATAATAATAAGTTTAAATTGTTAATAAAAAGAAAAAGGAAAAAGGAAAAAAAGAACACTATTTTTAAAAAAACTTCAACTCCAAACTATACAGTACTAATATATCGCATTTGTATACAATAGTAAAGATACAAAAAAGAGAGAGAAAAAAAAGAAAGAGAATAAAAAAAAAGAAAGAAAGAAAGAGAAAACTCTTTAACACTACAAACAAACAAACCTCCTACCTCCTCCCTTCAGTCCTCTATCTTATACAAGGTAAGTGTTACATAAGTAATAACTAAATATAAAATACACAAATCTTAAACTAATATTATTGACATTAGAAATAACCTCTAAGATAAAACTTAACTAAATGTTACATAAGTAATCATCAAATATTAAATTTCATCATGATATTAATAAGATAATATTATTCCATTTGTTTGCCTTTGAAGTAAAACATGATACAAGGATTCATGGAGAATAAAATCTTTTTTTTAGTTTTATATTGGCAAGAAGAAGACCAACAATGAGACCACAGGAGCATTCAGAAGATGGGTTAGAAAAAGTTAAGATAGTGACATGTGACTGTAATATTGAAGGCTCACCATATCACACATGCAAAGCCCATAAAAAAGGGACAGGCTTTGATTGCATGACTGTAGCTGCCATATTTACACTTTTATATCCCCACCCAGTCCAAAGTCTTTAGACACTGAATCTCTTGCTTTGCTTTATTCTCTCCCATTTGAAAGGACAGTGGCCAGGTCTTATTTTGTCTTAAAACATCTTAGGAAAAAGTCTTCATATCATACCCAAAACAATGAGTTGTACCAAAGATGAGTCAATTTTTCAATGTCCACGATGTTAATACCAGTAACCAAATTTTACTATATAATTAATTCAAGTATATAATTAATTCAGGTTATCACAGATGACATTGTAGTTCATATAGTCAAGCAAACACATTTTTCTTATTTTAATACATTCCATTGTTGTTTTTTCTGTTCTTTACCAAGGAAGCTGAGGAAGCAGTGCATCAACCTGCTCCTTTACACTAGCCGTTAACTTGGGCTCTAATTTGAAGACTGCTCTAAGAATATTGTTTTATTGTATGCTGCTCAGAGCCACCTTGTGTGAGATGGGTGACCCTATAAATTTGGCAAATAAATAAAAAATATCTAATTGGGTATTGTAATCAAGGGCATATCTACATGGCCAGGTTTCCCGGACCACTAACTATTTATGGCATGCTTCTCCTATTTGCTTCTAGCCTACCAGAAAAAGGTGGCAGGGCTGATTTACAGTAAGTGTTAATTTGATTGGGTTCTTTCCAGTCCTAATCTGGCATTTCTATTAGTAGAATATGCACTTTTACAAATAGTTTGGAGCAGGGGTGAAAGGCTACTGGTTCGGCCCGATCCAGGCGCACCAGTAGCAGCGGCTGCTGGTAGTTCAGAGAACCAGTAGCGGCGGCAGCGCGAGGCTCCGCCCACCCACCCGGACGTCACCATTTTTTAAACCCTCTGCGCATGCGCACTTCTGAACCAGTAGGGAAGATAAGTAGATTTCACCGCTGGTTTGGAGAGTGGAGACATTTCTAATTATTCCATAGAATTCATCAGTGTTTCCTGAAATAGCCTTCTGAGGTTCTCCAAATGCTTAATTTATCTTCTGCTTTAGCCCAGCAATCTTGCAAAATAGGCAAATGTTTATCTTGATCTTACCTGACTCATACCTATTAAAGTAATGAGTTGAGGAACCATATATACTCTTCCCTCTGAGCGGTACAGCTACAAAATTACTCAGACATGGTTTGTTTAAGAGTCATGCAGTGGCTACTTTTAAGTCATGTTAATCACAGAGACATCTTTATTTATTTATTTATTTTTATTTATTTATTTTGTCAAGTACGTGTTGGTAATATACATAGATATAACATTGTTTATATACATAAGATGAGTACTGATAAGAGGTAACTTTAGGACAGGGACGGTAGGCACGCTGGTGCACTTATGCACGCCCTCTTGTAGCATTCTTGAGTTAAACTCAGTGATTAGCACAATCTAAAAGTAGAAATTATACTAACCATCGACTTAGCAAGTTCAGTGAATGAAGCCCATTACTTAGATCCAAAATAGTTTCTCTACCTCACACATGTCAATGGAGATTCTCAATCATCCAGGTTATAGTTGTCCCAAAGGTGCTTTTTCAAAAGGTAACTGGACTTTCTTTGTTTTTGTTTGAAGACATTTTGCTTCTTATCCAAGAAGCTTCTTCAGTTCTGACAGAATGGTGGCGAATCCTTGTAATCATCTGGTCTTTAGCACTGAGACTCGTTAAAGTCACTTGGAGGTTAATCTGTGCCCCCAGGGTCACCTGAATAATGCAAATGGTTGTGTAACCTTCTTGGAAATGCTGAAAGGAGTTCAGTTGTAACAGGAGATAGGTGGTGCCAGAACCCTCCCCCTCTGTTTAGGAAGGGCTGTTCAATGTTAACACAGACTTCCCCTTTGACCCCTCTTTCAAACCAGCCGACCTCTTTGTCCAGAATGTGGACTTTGCTGTCTTCTAAAGAGTGACCTTTGTCTTTCAAATGCAGATGGACCTCTGAATCTTGTCCTGATAGGTTTGATCTCCTTTGAAATGCCATGCGCTTGTGAAATGTTTGTTTTGTTTCTCCAATGAACAGATCTGCACATGTCTCACTGCATTGTGCTACATATATCACACTACTCATTTTGTGTCTGGGTGTTTTATCCTTGGAGTGGACAAATTTCTGCTTTAGTGTAATTTTGGATTTAAAGTGTGTATGTATATTGTGTTGGTTGAAAATCCTCCTGAGCTTTTAAGATATTCCTGCAATGTATGAAATGACAATATTACTTTGTTGTTCTCTTCTTTGTATGATATGGAGGAGTGCCTGCTGGGTCTTTGTTGTTGTTGTTGTTGTTGTTGTTGTTGTTGTTGTTGTTGTTGTTGGATTTGATCACAACCATCCAACGAAGTTCAAGAGCCCTTCAAAGCTTCTGGGAATGAACCTGGGTCAAACAATTTGGATAGTAAAATTTTTGTTAATGTCACTAGATCTTATTATCATAAGAAAACCTGTATTTGCCATGACTAGAGACCTGAAGAAATAGAATATTTTCTTGAAAGAATTATGATTGCAGTCATCAGCCCGAGAGCACATTGCTGTGCTGATGATAACATAATTTTGTTTAGCTTGTTCTGGGCCTGAATTGCTTGTGCTGGCACTTATTTTTCCCATAGACCTCTTAGTTCCCAAGTCAGCATGAAGCAGGTTGCAAGTGCTACTTCGAAAAAGAACTTGCATTTCATAAACAGAATGGTGGGGAGGGGGAGGGAGGAAACCTGGATTAGAGGCAGAAATAAAATTGCAACACATGGCATAGTTCCCTACTGATTGTTTCTCACACAGACAACAGATGGAAAATTTGGCACAAAAAGTAGCTTTCTGAAGGGATATTCTAGCCCACTGACATGAGAATGGTAGGCATTTTTTTCAGCCGTGACCTATTGTTACCATATAAACAGACTATTTGTGTCATATCCATATTTATTCACAGAAATAAATTACAATGAAATGCTATGGTCTGGCTCCAACATAACCATCCCAAGAGAGGAAAATGTCCTTTGATCTGTTGGAGACTTCTGCTGAAATGTGTGAATGTTCTTGGGAGGTATTTTGGAGGTATTTTCTGCATTAGTTAACAAGCAGTTCTGATAATAATTCATCTTATCTTTCAAGTGTTGGAGTGTCCATTTTATTGAAACACTACTATGGAAAACACATATTGCATCTGAAGAACAATGGCTATGAGATCAATGAGAGCCATTTGTTCCCTTGTCTGCCTATTCCAAAGGACATTGTTTAGTGCAGCCAGATCTTTTGATCTTCCAAAAAGGATGTTGAGACTCTAGAAAGAGTATAGAGAAGATCAACAAAGATGATTAGGGGACTGGAGGCTAAAACATATGAAGAACGGTTGCAGGAACTGGGTATGTCTAGTTTAATGAAAAGAAGGACTAGGGGAGACATGATAGAAGTGTTCCAATATCTCAGGGGTTGACAGAAAGAAGAGGGAGTCACACTATTCTCCAAAGCACCTGATGGTAGAACAAGAAGCAATGGTGGAAACTAAACAAGGAGCGAAGCAACTTAGAGCTAAGGAGACATTTCCTGACAGTTAGAACAATTAATCAGTGGAACAGCTTGCCTCCAGAAGTTGTGAATGCTCCAACACTGGAAGTTTTTAAAAAGATGTTGGTTAACCATTTGTCTGAAGTGGTATAGGGTTTCCTGCCTAATCAGGGAGTTGGACTGGAAGACCTCCAAGGTCCCTTCCAACTCTGTTATTCTATTCTATTCTATTCTATTCTATTCTATTCTATTCTATTCTATTCTATTCTATTCTACTCTACTCTACTCTACTCTACTCTATAATAATAATAATAACAACAACAACAACAACAACAGAGTTGGAAGGGACCTTGGATGTCTTCTAGTCCAACCTATTCTATTCTATTCCATTCCAGGGGGAAACAATCTCACAGTTGATATATGAGGTCCCCATTTGGGATTTCAGTAAACTACAAGAATTAGTGATGATGCAGAACAAGTTCACAAGATCAGTTCTAGCTTCACCCCCATGTATATTGGCAGTGATGTTGAGATCAAAAGTGGGCCTTCACATTTATATACAGATAAAGGAAGTAATGCATTTATATTATAGGTGATAAGTTGTCATGCCCCACACTTATTTGGTAAGACAAAGCCCCCATGAACAATTTAATAGTAGTGAATGAATGAATTTAAGCCTAAACGTATTGTCACTATTTTCACTAGTTCAGGATCTGTTTCCCCCCCCCCAATAAATTTTATTTGTTTTTGTTCTTTCAACATCTCATGTCGTGAGCATTTGTTTTCTGAGTTTCATACATCCATACAATATTCTTAACAATATTTCTTGTTTTTTAACAAAATTACAATCCATTATCATTTTATTTTCAATACATCTCTCACATTTCTTTTCCTCTTAATATCTGTCTTTAGTGTTTTTCCCCTCTTATGTTTTTTCTCCCTATTATAATTTCAACAAACAAAGATGTGGTCATTTCCCAACTTATATATTCCTAATATTAATATCTTTTACTTCACTTATTTCCTAAACATTAATCAAAAATCAACTTATAATTTCATAATCCCCTTTTCCACATCATTATTTTTCCCTTACAAAATATATTTCAAAATTACTTATTTCAATCTTTATATTTTCTTCTGTTTTTCCATCTTCTTCTTTTCTATTTTATAGCTTCATTTCATGTTATTCATACATATATTTTATCCTTATTACAATAAACAATTTATTCATAATTATATAATGAAGTAAATTATATTATGAAGTAAATTATATTATGAAGTAAATTAATTAAACATACCCATTAAAACTAATTATTATCTCTTATATCCCAACACATATAAATTCATTTCTACATATTTCTTATTTAAAAGTTACATATTTTCAATCTTTATCTTTTCAAATATCAAACTTATTCAAAAATACATTGCATATTTCAATCTTTATATTTTTCTATTTTTCAATCTTCCTCTTTTCTTATATTATTTTATAACTTCATTTCTACATGTTTCATAATTATATTTTATCCTTATCTCAATAAACATTTTTTTCATACTTATATAATACTAAATTAATCAAACATCATCTATCATCAAACTTATATTACTTTTCTTCCCCCCCCCCATACAAAACATATTTAAAAGTTACATATTTTCAATCTTCATCTTTTCTATTATCAGGCTTATATTCAAAAATATTACTACTAATTTATGACTTTTTATTTTTCTTTTATTCCTTCTCTTTTACCCTGCTCCGAAGTTTTAATCCTCTTTTTTTTGCTTGCCTCCCCCATATTTCTTTTAGCCCTCTCTTTTCTATCTTTAACTCCTTTCCCCCCCCCCCTATGGTCTCTATCTTTCTCTCTTCTCTTTCTCCCTTTTTGTTGTCTAATATTGCTTCCATTTTTTCTAGTTTTTCCCCCCTTCTAATTTTCTTTTCCTTCCTTAGCTTTCCCATACCAGAAATCTTCCCCTTCTGCTTTGCTGCCTTTTTCACCCTCTGTATTTCAATCATCTCTTTGCTGTATTTTCTTTCTTGTTGCTTATTTCTTGGTTCTTCTGTTTCTTTCACTCTTCCAAAGTTCGGCTTCTTTTCCTCATTTGTCTGAACTGCATTTGTTATTTTTTGCATTATATTTTCCAGTTTCAGTTCTATACTGAAGATCCATGACTTGAAATATTTCTTTCGTTCCCACGCACTGCTTTTTTACAAAAGTCTTAGTATCCTGGGGTATGATTTCCACATTTTTATTTCCACTTGGTGTCATTTTTTCCACAAAGTTTAATCCATGTTATTTATCCAACAAAAAGGAAAAATCCGAGAGTTACACCGTCTCTTTCCCCCCAAAAATGGCGGTCCTGCTTCAAATCAGAAATTCCTCTTCTTTATTCTGTGCTCGCAATTCATTGTTTTATATTTATAAATCCAATATGATAGTCAATTTATATTAAATCAAAAACAGCTCCAGTTCAAATATCAGTGTTTTTTTCTTTAAGATAGGGTATTATTTCAAAGCCACATCTTCTTTAAATCTTCCCCAAAAAAACTTTTCAACCCCCCCCAGTTTTAATATGCTTGACCTGCCGCTAATCCTTAGCTTCCTTATTTCTCCCCCTCCTTTTTTGGGGGGATTGTTTTCAAAAACAGTATTTTTTGTCCCAGATCACAAATCACTCACTTTTCCTCCTGCTCAGTCTTGTCCTCCTTCGGCTTTGTGGCAGCCATGTTTCGGCTAGGGGCTTGCCAGCTCGAGGAGGGGAGATGCGGCTCCCCTCTACCCTCCTGGCAGTCCCCCTTCGCTTTGCCCCCTCTACAGGGGGGGGCCTTAAGTCCAAATTTGGACCCTCAGGTGTGAAGTGTTGGGAGCCGGCAGTGGAGGTCGCGGTCCCAGCTTCCGATCTTGCCGAAGGAGGAACTGGAAATCAAGTTCAGGATCTGTTGAATGCCCTAAATTGCTACATATGATTGAGGTATTATTTATTTATTTTAACTATTTTAGACAAGATACAGCATATATACAAGTTTAAGTTGGCCAAGCGGTACTAATAACTTAAAGATGGGAAAATAATGCCATCATATTTACAGTGCCTTTTATCTCATTCCCTGAGATAAGTTTTCACAGAACTTAATTTTCAAACAAAGCCAATAAACTACTTGGATAGATGATATAGAAATTACCAATTACACACATTTATGCATTTGTGATAATTCACAGGTAGAAGATCTGATCCATTACTTTATTGCAAATCATATCAGGAATCCAGAGCTAGATTTATTATTCCTTTGTTTAATACAACTGAATCAATTCAGTACAGAAGAACAAACATCTATTTCTTGTGCACTAGTATAGATGAAAATATCACAAAACAAGTTCCATTCTTCGCAAAGCCTTCCAGGAAGATATGGATTCAGTTGTTGACAGATATTATATATAATTTTAGGGAGGGAATACAGTTAACTGATACAGATTGTTGCAATTTTATATGAATTTTGCTAAAACCCATGGTTGCAAATAAATGCTTTTATAGTTTGCCCTTCAAAATGAGAATTATCTAAATATTTAATAATCAGGACTCATCAATGTATGGAACCATGCATTAATAAATGAGCACATATGGCTGTACTAGCACAACTTGCAAAGTTGTATTATATTCTGAATCTGAAAGCAACATCCATACACTCCCTTTCAATAACACAATAGTTTAGCACTGGTCGTTTCTTGCATTCCTCACGTCCTTAGCTAACTGCACTCCATCTGACTCTAGTTCCCTTTCCATCTGACCTATTTGACTATCTATTTGACTCAGGCAGCTGGTGACACCACCTCTTATTTCTCCAGCTTAGCATGCCTATTCAACTCCCATCCTGCTGGGTCTATGCCTCTTTATGAAGGGAAGAGGTTGAACTAAGATTGAGTTGCATAAGTCAAACTGAACTGCCTAGGTAACAGCCCTAGTTTCTTCTACTAAAATAATAAAAAAATTTAAGCAGGAATTACAGTTAGTCCTCAACTTAAAACAGTTCATTTAGTGACCGTTTGAAGATACAATGGCCCTGAAAAAAGGAACTACTATCGTGAAAAACAACTATTGCAGCATTCCCACATTTGGTCATGTGATCAAAATTCAAAATTCAGACACTTGGCAACTGGTTCATATTTTATGATGGCTGCAGCATCCTGGGTCACATGACCCCTTTTGCGACCTTCTGACAAGCAAAATCAATGGGGAGAACCAGATTCACTTAACAACTGTGTTACTAACTTAACAACTGCAGTGATTTCCTTAACAGATAGCTGGTTGTGAGTCCCTCCTTGTGAAATGGGGCCATGGGGTTCAGAAGGGCTTGCTGCTTACATACCTGGCTCCCTGCCGCATAGCAGCTGCCTTGCCTGAGCTACTTGACACGATAGCCACGGTGGCGGTTGACACACCCAGGCTTTTGGTCATGGGAGATTTCAACCTGCCATCCGTTGGTGAAACATCTGAGTTGGCTCGGGAGTTCTTGGCTTCCATGATGGCCATGGACCTAACCCAGTTAGTTCATGGCCCCACACATGAGGGAGGACACACTCTAGATTTGATTTTTGTCTCTGGCCAGTGGTTGAGTGGTCTTGATATAGGGGATGTAGTCATTAAACCCTTGTCATGGTCAGATCATTCACTCCTTCACCTAGACCTCCATACCGCTTCCCCACGCCGCAGGGAGGCGGAACCAGTTAGATGGGTCCGCCCCAGGCGCCTGATGGACCCGGATAGGTTCCAGACAGAGCTTGGGCCACTTCCTGATGATCTAGCTCTCAACTCGGCCGAGGACCTGGTTGCCGCCTGGGATAGGGCGGCTGGTGGGGCCTTGGACCGAGTTGTGCCTTTGCGGCCTCTGACTCGGCTCCGATCCCACTCGGCTCCCTGGTTTACTGAGGAGCTGAGGGAGATGAAGCGCCGGAAAAGATGCTTAGAGAGCAGTTGGAGGGCCAGTCTCTCTGAATCTGATCGAACACTGGTAAGGTCGCATATTAAGACCTACCTAGTGGCGATAAAAGCGGAGAAATTGAAGTATTTTTCCGCTCTTATCGCATCATCAGAGAATCGTCCAATGGCCCTGTTCAGGGTGACCTGTTCCTTACTCCATCAAGAAGTGCGGGAGGATCCCCTGGAAGGCAGGGCTGAGGACTTTGGACGATATCTGTATGACAAAATCGCTCAGATTCAGGGGGAACTGGACTCCAACGGGGTGGATACGGACGCGGTGACAGGGAATAGTCTTGAGAACGTTATCTGGGAAGAGTTTGACTCGGTGACCCCTGAGGATGTGAACAAGATTCTGGGGAGGCTCAGTGCGGCCACATGTTTATTGGACCCGTGTCCCTCCTGGTTAGTGCTGGCTACCCGGGAGGTTACACGAGGCTGGCTCCAGGGAATTATTAACGCTTCTTTGGGGGAGGGTTACTTCCCCACGGCTTTGAAAGAAGCGGTGGTGAGGCCTCTCCTGAAGAAGCCCTCCCTGGACCCAGCAATTTTAGCTAACTATCGCCCTGTCTCCAACCTTCGCTTCGTGGCGAAGGTTGTTGAGAGTGTGGTCGCACGACAATTTCCCCAGTACTTGGAGGAATCATCATACCTAGATCCATTCCAGTCGGGTTTCAGGGCCGGGCACAGCACGGAAACGGCATTGGTCGCATTGGCTGATAATCTTTGGAGGGCTCGGGACAGGGGTTGTTCCTCTGTCCTGGTCCTATTAGACCTCTCAGCGGCTTTTGATACCATCGACCCTGGTATCATGCTGCACCGGCTGGAAGAGTTAGGGATAGGGGGCACCATTTTTCGTTGGTTCTCCTCCTTTCTCTCCAACCGGTCGCAGTTTGTATTGGCAGGGGGGCAGAGGTCGTCCTCGAGGCCTCTTACATACAGAGTGCCCCAGGGGTCGATTCTCTCGCCCCTTCTGTTCAACATCTATGTGAAGCCGCTGGGTGAGATCATCCGCAGCTTTGGGGTGAAGTACCATCAGTACGCTGATGATACACAGCTGTACATTTCCACCCCAGGCCACCCCAATGATGCCCTTGAAGTGATGTCCCAGTGCCTGGAAACTGTGCGGATCTGGATGGGGAGAAACCGACTCAGGCTCAACCCTTCCAAGACGGAGTGGCTGTGGTTCCCAGCGTCTCGATATAGTCAGATGATTCCATCTCTGTCACGCAGTGATTTTATATTGCCTGTTACATGTATATGCAGGGAGGTGCATCCCTGTCAAACATAATGGTTTATTCCTGAGCACGTGATTAATGTTCCTAGTACGCATGTGTACATTCCATTCCTCCCTTTTGTACTTTGCTTCGGACGA
Source organism: Diadophis punctatus similis (assembly GCA_023053685.1). NCBI lineage: Eukaryota > Metazoa > Chordata > Lepidosauria > Squamata > Dipsadidae > Diadophis > Diadophis punctatus. The sequence goes on from JALIGW010000002.1 coordinate 169,324,307, forward strand.
AGCAACACCTTTTATATAGCCAGTATGTGATCTCATTATTTTTTGTATCAAAATAAATATCTTATTCATTAGAATTATAATGCGGTTTATTTTGGCAATGTCAGAGTTCCAGGAAAAGATTCAGTTCGCCTCTGATAAGAGTAATTCTCCTTCTAACAATCTCTGACTATCGGGGGCGAGTCTCTAGCCCCCGCCGAAAGGGGCATCCTCCTGGATCCACAGCTGTCCTTAGAGGACCATCTGACAGCTGTGACCAGGGTGGCCTTTTATCAGGTCCGCCTGATACGCCAGTTGCGGCCCTTTCTGGATCGGGATTCCCTGTGCACAGTCACCCATGCCCTAGTCACGTCGCATCTGGACTACTGTAATGCTCTCTACATGGGGCTCCCCATGAAGAGCACCCGGAGGCTCCAACTGATCCAGAATGCAGCCGCACGGGTGGTTTCGGGGGCTAATTGGCGCTCCCATATAACACCCTCCTGTGCGAGCTGCACTGGCTTCTGGTGGTCTACCGGGTGCACTTCAAGGTGCTTGTTACTACCTTTAAAGTGCTCCATGGCATTGGACCTAGGTATCTCCGAGACCGTCTGCTGCCACAAACTGCTTCCCATCGACCAGTGCGCTCCCACAGAGAGGGCCTCCTCGGGGTGCCATCAGCCAAGTAGTGTAGGCTGGTGATGCCCAGGGGGAGGGCCTTCTCTGTGAGAGCACCCACCCTCTGGAATCAGCTCCCTCCAGACTTAAGAACCATTCATGACCTGTCCACCTTCCGCCGTGCCCTCAAGACATATTATTTTTATCAAGCCAGGCTGGCGTGAAAAAGTTTTTGGGGTTTTTAAGATTTTACCAAATTTTAATTGTATTAAACCAGGGACACATCGAATATTTTCTTTTAAATGTATATATATTTTAATGTTTATATTGTATTTTTACTTGGCTGTTCACCGCCCTGAGTCCCCTGGAGAAGGGCGGTATATAAATTTAATTAAACTAAACTAAGAACTGTGGCAAGAAAAGTTGTCAAACGGGGCAAAATTCACTTAACAAATGTCTTGCTTAGCAGCAGAAATTTTGGCACTCAATTGTGGTTGTAAATTGAGGATTATATTTTAATGTAAACGTAATCATTCTGAATAATCATAGAGTGTTTACATGTTTAACCTATAGTTGGTGGCTTTCAATGGAGGCTACAAAACGTGTGTGAGATGGATACATAAATTTTCAAGTAAACCTTTCTACTTTGTAATAAGCTACTAATAATACATTGCACACCTGAAAAAGTTTAGTTTTTATGTGACTCCTAGAATACCCTGCATAAGGCCTTTATATGAAGTTTACCATTCTTTTTATTTTTTTACAGCAATAATGTCTCTAAGCACAGGAACAGAGAGCAGAATGATAAATGGAAGAAAAATAAGGAAAGAAATGGATTAATCCAAACATCTTATTTATCTGGATTTCCAAGGAGTTTTTTTTTAAAAAAGCAAGTTGTTAAACATGAGAGCGTTGGAGGTACTATTTATCTCTTTTAAAATTTCCTTGCTTTTCCTAATACCCTATTCTGCGCTCATACATCAAGTCAATGTAGTGTGACTTGCTCTGGTAAAGTGGAACCAAAGGTCAAGGTTTTCAATCTCATTGTACTCATGGGGACACGTTTTTTCGTGTAACACCTGACTGACTAAAAAATGGAATTCTGGTTACTGAGTCTATCAATTAATATAACACTTTAATGCTCAGTCTTCTCTCTAGTGAGTAAAGACTGCATTGAGCAAGTGAAAAATAAACAAATAGACTTACCTTATAGAGCTTAGAAGAGTGCTGTTGTTCATTTTTATTTAGTATGACCCGACACTACTTGATATTGAAGACATGTAGAGGTGGGTTTCTGCTGGTTTGGACTGGTTCTATAGAACTGGTAGTGGGAAATTTCCCCCCACTCACTGAACCGGCAGTGATGACCGGCTGGACATGTCCCCAAACTGGCTTTCTTGTTTTTTGCATCTGCGCATGCGGAGAAGCTGAGTTTTTAGCACTGTGCATGTGCGCGCGCCCGCACGGCACGTGAGGAAGCGAACCAGCAGTGAGGTAAGCCAGAACCCACCCCTGGTAGAGGTGAATTATAGCTACTTTGATAATACCTTCCAAATTAATCGTGATTCTTAATTGTACTTCTCTCTTCTTCTTTCACTATGACAAGAGGTGTATTGCCAAAGGGAAAAGTTAACAAATTTTATTTCCTGGAAAAAAAATCCTTTGCAAGAAATAAAAAAGCATCATGCAGAGAACATGATCATACAAATAGTTCTTTTCTTCTTAGCTTAATTCTATTGAAAGATGTATTAAAAGGATAAATGTATGAGATACAAATTGATATCAGTCCATTTGTATGGATGAACTTCTACAATTAGAGATAGATTATAATATATAAGCATAAATATTCTATGAAATAAAAGTTATTAAAACTATTACTAGACCTGTTTTTGCTTTCTTAAATCAATTTTTTAAATAGAAATAATTACTAAAATAGCTATAGCATTTATGTATTTATATACCACTTGCAAATGAAACCCTTAACCCATTTTATAAAACTGTAATATTTCAATTGAAACAGCAGTTTAAATGGCACTACAAAATTGAAATGTTTAGATGGTAAAAAAAGAAGAAGGCAGGAGCAAATGGTTATTAGAAGTTGGCAGCCTTTAAAATATACTCTTGTTTGATGAATACAAGACTAGGTATACACTTTGTTGCTACAGCTCCAGAAAAGAAAAATGGTATTGTTATATACGTGAAAAAAGATTTGATTGCAAAGTTAATAGAAGCAGATGATCAAGGAAGATTTTTAGCAATTGAACTTTTAATAAAGGGACAGAAAATATTAGTGATTGGATTATATGCCCCGAATCAACAACAAGAAAAATTCTACGACCTTTTGCATTCAAAGCTTATATATTGGGATTATAAAACTTGCATTCTCTTAGGGGATTGGAATGGCGTTTTGGATGTCAAGAAAGACAAGAGGGGTCCCAAGCAAAACATCTTTGCAAGAGCAAAATTGCCTAAATCCTTTTTTGAGATGATGGAAGATTGGGATTTGAGAGATATATGGCGTGAAAGAAACCCTACAGAAAAGGATTTTACTTTCTATTCAGACAGACATCAATCTCTTTCCAGGATTGACTTTATTTTAATTACTAACGATCTTTTTTCTAGGGTGAAGAGAACAAAAATATACACGAAGGGATTGTCCGACCATAGCCCTGTCTGGCTGGAAATGGAATTTGGGTATGGACTAAGAAAATCTTGGAGGTTAAATGACAATTTGTTTAGATATGAAGATAATGTAAGAGAGTGTAAAAAATTTATGAATGAATTTTTTGTTTTGAATATGCAGAAAGGCACATCAATTCAGATGGTATGGGATGCAAGTAAGGCTTATATGAGAGGTGTTTTAATATATTTGAATATTAAATATAGAAGAAAGAAGGAATTTAAAAGAAAAGCACTAGAGGAAGAAATTAAGAAACAAGAGAAGGCTTTGATTTCTAAGCCAACAGATAAGAAAATTAAAGAAACAATTAATTTACTAAAAGCTCAATTTAATATGTTAATGGCAGACCAAGTCGCAACTAATTTACAATATGCCAAACATAACACTTTTTGTAATGCAAATAAGCCGGGCAGGTGGTTGGCTTATATGTTAAGGAAAAAACAGAAATCAAGAGTAGTAGAAAAAGTTAAATATAAAGGGAAAGAAGTTTTTGATTGTGAAATGATTAAAAAGTCTTTCTTAGAATTCTATTCAGGGTTGTACAAGGGGGAGGAGATTAAAGAGGAAGATATTGATGGATATTTACGAAATGGTCATATACATATAGCTTCCATGGAGCAGATTGAAATTTTGAATCAACTTATAACCTCAGAGGAAATATTGGCGGTCATTAAACAGCTAAAATTGGGAAAGGCTCCAGGTACAGATGGATTAACAGCTGTCTATTATAAAAACTTACAGAATGAAATGGTGGAACCTCTGAAGGTGTTATTTAATACTATACAGCAAGGAGGAGAAGTACCCCCAACTTGGAAAACAGCTTTTATCTCTTTGATCCCGAAAGAGAATCAAGATCACACTGACCCTAAAAATTATAGGCCAATTTCATTGTTAAACACGGATTATAAAATTTTTGCCAAAATATTAGCCAACAGATTAATGATTCTTATGCAACAACTGATCCACCAAGATCAAACTGGTTTTATAGAAGGTAGACAAATGAAGAGTAATGTACGACACATAATTAATTTATTAGAGTACTTGGGGAGGAACAATCAGATACCTGCTGCACTGGTATTCTTGGACGCTGAAAAAGCTTTTGATAGATTGAATTGGAAATTTTTATTAAAATTAATAGAAAAGATGCACCTTGGAAAATACTTTGCACAATCTATTAAGGCAATATATCAAAAACAGACTGCTCAAATAATAATTAATGGTGAATTAACAAACAATTTTAACATAGAGAAAGGAACCAGACAAGGATGTCCTCTATCACCTCTTTTGTTTATTTTGTCTATAGAGATTTTACTTAATAAAATAAGGGAATCTGAAATAGTTAAAGGTATTAAAATAAGAGGAGAAGAATATAAACTACGAGCGTTTGCGGATGATCTAGTAGTTACTGTAACTCAGCCATATCAATCAATTACAGGCCTGATGGACATCATCAACTCTTATGGACAAGTAGCTGGTCTTAAAATAAATGTAGATAAAACTAAAATAATAGTTAAAAACATGACCAGAAATCAAGAGGAAAAAGTAGAAAGGGTTACGGGATATGAAATAGTCAAAAAGGTCAAATACTTGGGGGTTAACATTATGTCAATAAACACGAAACTTTATCAACACAATTATGAAATATTATGGCAAAAAATACAAAAAGATTTGGAAAATTGGAAAAAGCTACAGTTGTCCTTGCTGGGCAGGATAGCTGTAGTAAAAATGAATGTCTTACCTAGGTTTTTATTTTTATTTCAAACAATTCCCATACTTAAAAAGGATGATAATTTGAAAGAATGGCAAAAGGGTATTAATAAATTTATTTGGGCTGGGAAAAAACCGAGAGTAAATCAGAAAATAATGCAAGACTCACGTGAAAGGGGAGGATTAAAAATGCCTAACTTAAGACTGTATTATGAAGCAGCTACCCTCTCAGCAATTGCGGATTGGATTAACCTGACGGAAGAGAGGTCACTAAATATAGAAGGGTATGGCTTATTTTATGGGTGGCATGCTTATTTAGTGTATAATAAAAAAGTAGATAAAACCTTTAAGAGTCATATATTAAGAAATGCTCTATTACGTGTTTGGAAGAAATATCAATGTAAATTAAATGATAAATTACCCATATGGACAGTGCCGAGGCATGCGATAGAGAATATAAATATAGAGCAAAAACCAGACAAGATTACATATAAAGAGTTTCTTTATATAGAGGGAATGAGGTTACAATTAAAATCAATGGAGCAACTAAAAGAAGAAGGAATAATTAAGTCTTGGTTTCAATATGGGCAATTGCAGGCCAGATGGAAAGAGGACTCAAAAGCAGGTATTTCCCAGCAAGATGACAACTTGATAAATCAAATAAAGAATAAAGGACCTATGCATATAAAGAGATTATATAATGTATTAGTGGAATTAGATTCTGAAACAGAGCTAGTTAAGGATTGTATGATTAAATGGGCTCAAAATATTGGTGAACCTATAATGATGGAAACATGGGAGAATATATGGGTTAGAAATGTGAAATTTACGCAAGCTCAAAATTTAAGAGAAAACTTCTATAAAATGTTTTATAGATGGCATTTTGACCCAAAGAAACTAGCTTGTATGTATCCAAATTTACAACCTAAATGTTGGAGATGTGAATGTGAAGATGCAACTTATTTTCATGTTTGGTGGTCTTGTAGGAAAATTAAGGCTTTTTGGATTAAAATATGGTGGATTATACAGAATATTTTGAAGAAAAAAATTAAGTTTACACCACAGTTTTTCTTGCTGGGAATAATTATGGACTGTACTGTAATAGAGATTAAATTGATCTTGAACTTGATAACGGCTGCCAGATTGTTGGTAGCACAATATTGGAAGAAAGAAGATATACCTACTATTGAGGAATGGACAATAAAAGTTACACACCTGGTGGAGATGGCAAGAATTTCATCATACTTAAAAGATCATTCAAATGAAAGATATATATTGGAATGGAGTAGATGGACTGATTATATTCAAAAAAAGTATCAGATTAAGAAGATATATATAGTTTAATAATGATATATGGTTAGAATTTTAAAATGGTTTTTATAATAGAATTTATGTCTTGTTAGTATATGTTAGTTTATGGTTATTTGAAGATTATATCCTGTGTTCTTTCTGGGAAGTCGGGGTAGGGGAGGGAGGGGGTTGGGGGGAAGGGGGGGGGAAATTTAAAAAAATTTGTACTTTGTACTAATAAAACTTTTTCAATAAAAAAAATATACTCTTGTTGCTTTATGAGTATGGAAGGTCTCCTCTTCAAAATGAGAATCACTGTTTATTATTAAGTAGTGTTGCTCCATCTAAGAACATACGAAGAGTTCTGTTATAACCCATCAGCTTGTTGATTCATTTAGCTCAGTTTTGATTGCAGCAACTGAGAAGGGCTTTCTGAAGCACTGGTTCCCAATTCATATAATTTCCAGGTAGGATTTTCAATTACCATGGGTTAGGGATTATTATTATCCAATAGATGCATCGTAGTTGGGAGCTATTTCTCTAGAACAGTGTTTCCTCAACCTTAGTAACTTTAAGATGTATGGACTTCAACTCCCAGAATCCCCAAAATTTATTCTCAGGCTTCTGGTTAGGGAATTCTGGGAGATGAAGTCCATACATCTTTAACAGTGGTGGGTTGCTCCTGGTTCGGACCAGTTCTAAGAACTAGTAGCGCTGGCGGCGGGAGGCTCTGCCCACCTGCCTGGGACACTTCTGCGCAAGTGCAGAAGTGTCGTGCACGTGAGAGTGCGCATGAACAGGTAGTAAAGGGTTTTAGAACCCACTACTGATCTTTAAATTACCAAGATTAAGGAAACAATACGCTAGGAGTTTTAGAAATGATTTGTCCGCCCAGTTTAACATGCTGAGTTCTTCATTCAAAACATACTCTGCCATAAAACTGTTTTTCATATTTTGATCCAAACTAATGTACACTGATTTTCTATGGAATATTATTGCCTTGTAAATTTCTACAATTCAACCCAGCCAAATACTTTTAAGCAATGGACTTAAGTGTCCTTAGCATGGTAACTACAGTACATTGAAGATTTAGCTTCACTATATAACACTTGTGGGAATTAACTAAACAGGCGGGTGCTACCGACGGCTTCATAGGTTTTGAGCAATCATTTTGACAAGCCATTTTCTTTCACAGTTGCAGGCAGTCACTCTCTCACCTTTCAAATAAACTGCATTGAAGCGCAGAAATGTCAGATGATAAACCAATTCTGTTCACAACCCTTGCTATCAAAGAGTCAGGTGCTCAGTCATCCTGTTTTCCCAAAGCAAACAGCCGAACAAATTATCCTCTTTTCCTCACAAAGCAATTTGTTTTCTTCCTTCTGAGAGCAACCTTGGCAAGTATTTGGGGATAACTTCCAAAACAAATCCAACTGAGGGTCTAAAAAGCAAGGGTTGAGGAGAGGGAGCGATATTACTCCCTATGTATCAACTGGAAAAAAAAGTTTTTCTGGTTACTTTCCCCCCTCTTTACAGTAATTTGGGGGGTCAAATGGTTTGTACAGTTCCCTTTCTTGGATTTCTGCCCCTCTCCACTGTTGTAGCTGTTCTCAGATTGATTAATTGAAATTGGCCTGAATGCCTGGCAATGAGGATTTCCTAAGTAAAGTGCTGAGATAAACATATCCTGGCAGACCTGGGAAAAACCTGGAGAAAATGAGCTTGAACTGAATATGCCAGACTGGAATTGTTGGATGAAAGCCTTCCCTTCTGAGCGTTGGATGTAATTTTAAAGGAAAAAATGTTCCATTTGTGCCATGTCATTTTAGTTCAAAAAGTTTCACACCACCAGAGAAGATGGCAGCCAAACAAGATTGCTGCGCCAAGGCAGCAGATTTGGAAGAAAATTTTCAACACGATCCAAGAGCTAGTTTGAAATATGTAAAGTTCAAGTCATGTAATTCAAATCATGGTTATCAGTCTTTTAGAGCTGTCTGCTGCTCTAGTTATCCATACTATAGTTATTTAGTTATCCATACAGGGGTGGGTTCCAATTTTTTTTACTACCACTCTGTGGGTGTGGCTTATTTTGTGGGTGTGGTTTGCCAGCCATGTGATGGGTGGCCGTGGGCCTCGGGAGCTTGGCAGCGGCCGGAGAAGTGGGGGGCATTGCCCACCCGCAATGCAGCCCCCCGCAGCAGGAGCAGCAAGACCGCGGCAGCGGTTCTTCTAGGAGGCTCCATCCGGCCTGAATGCTTCTCCCCATTCGATGATCCTAGGCTCCTGTCACCCATTCTCCCTCCCCTCAGCAGCTGGAGAAGCCTCGAACATGGGAAAATGCCTAGGACAGTGATGGCAAACCTTTTTTGGTTCGCGTGCCAAAAGGGGGGGGGAATGCGGGGGATCACGTGTGTGCGTGCCCACACTCATAATTCCATGCACCCCCGCACATGCACGCATGACCCCCCTGCTCCCAGCATGCAATGGCACGCCCATTTTTCACTCTCCCCAAGCTCCAGAGCCTTTCTAGGAGCCTGGGGAGGGTGAAAATGGCCTTCCCCACCCCCTCTGGAGGCTGGAAACAGCCTGTTTCCCGACTCCCAGTGGGCCCAGAAGGCCCGAAAATCAGCCGGCTGGTGCACACATGCACGCCGGACCTGAGCTCGCGTGCCCACCGATATGGCTCCACGTGCCACTTGTGGCACCCGTGCCATAGGTTCGCCATCACAGGCCTAGGATCATCACCGCGCGTTCGTGGCTTCTCGGACTGCTGAAGAGAGGGGAATGGAGATAGCTCCTGCCGCCTGTTCTTTCAGCGTCTCACGTGCTCCCTCAGCCATCCTCCCCTGCTTGGACTCACTGTGGGGTAGGAAGGCAGCGCATGTGCAGTGCCGGAAGCTCGGCTTCTGGGCATGCGCAGAAGAAAATTTAATAAAAAATTTAAACTTTTTTTTTAAAAAATGGCGGCGGCCAGGCACCAGCAACTGACCGCACCGGTACTGTGACATCACCAGCGGGCCGCTACTGGTGCTATAGAGTGGACCACACTGGTAGGAACCCACCACTGTATACTATAGTACTTCTATTGCAATGGAATCCTTACAAAGCAGTTCTCCCTTTTTAATGCAAAAGTTATGCTAGCCATAGTTTCATTTAAACTGGCTTATTGTTTAATTTCTTCCTAAAAACAAGGTAACATTAACAAAGCCGTTGATTTTTCTTGGTAATGTATTCTAACTTTTCCAGTATGGTGCTTTCTCATAATTCCTGAAGCACACTTCTCCTTTGATAATAGGGCCTAATAATGTGTTTGGGCTTTAACATGTTGTCAGTGTTAATTAGAGATTTGTCTGCATGATTGAACATGTGAAATAGTAGATGTCCTCTGATATCTAATGATTAGGAGCATACAAACATATCTTCACATTCACAATTAATTGTTTATGGTTCGTGAATTAGTTGTCACTGCTGCTAGTAACATCTGGTCAACCTGACCAAAGAGACTTAAGCACAAATGAAAGCCATCTGTCAGTATATTCAAAGGAATTACTGAAGATAACGTTGGAAATGCAGAAAAAAGATCCTGTTTTTAAAGGAAATACATTTAAGAAAGCAATTCTTCAGTGTTAGTGTGTAGCTTTAAGAACTGTTTCTTTCTTTGGACAAAACAAGTTTCAGAACCTTGCTCTCTTGAACTTCAGTTTTCTGCTGTGTAGGACATCAGAACAGGTGTATTTGGTCTGGTTCTCCTAATGCAGGGGTGTCAAACTCATGGCCCGTGGGCCAGTTGTGTCGCGTGCTGGTCCCACCCCTGTCCGGTTTAACACAGGGGGGAAAAGTCCCCATACGTCACGTGACGACGCTGTGACAATGCGAGTTTGATACCCCTGTTTTAGTGGGATGTGAGTCACCTTGCTGGCTGAAAAAAAATCTGGGCCAAGAACAAACCCAAATTACAATCAAAGAAGGGCTCTGGAGGCAAACTGGGGGGGGGATTCCTAGAGTTCATAGGACTCATGAGGTTATCCAAATGGACTCATATTTTGGGAAGTCTTTACATATTGCTATTAAAGGTATATCATAAAATCCCAACAGGTTTGGTAAAATTATGGTTCTCCATAGTGGGTGGAGCTAGCCTCCAAGAATTGGATGACACATTCCACAGCCAATCAGGACTGAGTCTGATATCATATAAAAAGCTGCCCTCCATTGCTACTCCCCCTCTTTCGACTCAGTCTCAGTCAAAGGACTTGTGTATTCCCACAGAGTATCTTTCAGCAGATGAGGACATGGCCCCCGAAGCCCCAGTCACCACTGGCCTCTTTAATCCTGCCTTATTTAAATCCCTCCGTCATAAGGCCAAGTCTACGGCCAAGGTAACATCCGCGGCGGTCAAGCCGTCGGAGGAGGAGGCAGAGGACCCACTGTTCGAGGAGACGGGATCTACAGAAGGTCCTGCTGGCCTTGACCAGCTCCCCGTACGAGCCCTTGACAACGGTATCTCTATGGCTGTTGACACTGAAGGTCGCATTTCTGATAGCAATTACATCCGCTAGACGGATCTCTGAACTCGCAGCGCTCTCCGTCCGGGACGATCTTTGCATATTCTACCCTGACAGGGTCGTACTTCGTATGGACCCGACATTCATGCCGAAGCTGAACTCCTACTTCCACCGTGCGCAGGAGTTGGTTCTCCCCACGTTTCACCCACAGCCGTCCACTCCAGATCAACAGACTTGGCATGCTCTGGATGTATGTAGAGCTGTGGAAGTGTACGTTCAAAGGACGGCCTCGTTCCGCAGATCGGAGTCCCTGCTCGTTGGGTTCACAGCATCTTCCTTAGGTTGGAAAGCTTCGCCGGCTATGGTGGGGCGTTGGCTTCGCGAAGTTATCGCAGACGGATACAGACAATTAGCCCTACCATGTCCCCGGTCCTTGACGGCGCACTCCACTAGGAGCGCGGCTACTACCGCGGCTTGGACAACGCGTGCATCAATTGAGGAGGTGTGTCGGGCGGCGCCATGGTCATCTCCGACACCCTTCATACGACACTACAAGGTGGACGTTTTCGCTTCGGCTGATGCTGACTTTGGGCGACACGTGTTGCAAGCAGCAGTGCAGCCGGCGGAATTGGGCACTGGATTATCAGACCCCCCCTAGGGACGATACTGCTTTGGTATGTCCCATTCTTGGAGGCTAGCTCCACCCACTATGGAGAAAGGGCGTTGTCTTCTTGCTGAACGCCCCTTCTCGTAGGGTGGAGCTAGCCTCCAAGTCCCTCCCTTTTAGGAGTACTGTTCTGAGCACTAGGGAATACACTGGAGTCTGATCCTGTCCTTCGTCTCAAGAGGGGGAGTAGCAATGGAGGGCAGCTTTTTATATGATATCAGACTCAGTCCTGATTGGCTGTGGAATGTGTCATCCCATTCTTGGAGGCTAGCTCCACCCTACGAGAAGGGGCGTTCAGCAAGAAGACAACGCCCTTTCCTGCTTCTGAAATCTCATCACCTTAACTTTATTTGTGATCCCCTCCCCCAATGTAGCAATTGTAGAAATGGTGAGATTTTGCTACTATGAGATTTGGTGCTGGCTACCAGCTTGGTTGGTTTCAAAAAGGGGTTGGACCAATTTATATACGTCACAGGATCAATGGTTATCAGCTCTGATAGCTGTCCAATTGCCTCTGAAGGCCATCTACTTGGATACCAGTGAGCTTCCTTGTGTACTTGGCCAGTGTGAAAACTCATTGCTGAAATAGATGGACCAGTGCTCAGATCTAGCAAGACACTGCTTATTTATTTATTTTTATCTTATTTTATTTATTTATTTATTTGTCAAAATGTGTTCAAGATAACAGGTATGATATAAGCATAAACAAAAGCAAAGTAGGTATAGGTAAATTTCGACACTAGGACAGTAGACAGGGACGGTAGGCACGATGGTGTGCTTATGCACGCTCCTTACAGACCTCTTAGGAATGGGGTGAGGTAGACTGTATACAGTCTAAGGTTAAAGTTTTTGGGGTTTGGGGAAGAAACCACAGAGTCAGGTAGTGCATTCCAGGCATTGAACATAAGCATTGCTTATGTTCTGAAGTTTATAGCTGTTTATAATTGACTACAAAAGTATCTATGATATGAGGACCTTGATAATATATCTTTATGTACTTTTCTCCTCACCTTCTGTTCTGTTTCATTCCTGTGCCTATTCCTATTGTGAAATTGTTTTCTATTTGTATTTATCCTTTGAAAATTGATGTGGTATCTGCCACACCTGATGTTTTTGACAAGCCTTGTCTCTAGTGTTTATAACAACAGGTGCACAATAAAGCTAGCTTGCAGACTTCTATTGCTTTTGACATTTGGTTTTCTACTACCAATACCTTAGTGCTAATTACATACTCCCAGGTCTCCATGACAGACAAAAACACAAACAAACAAACAAAGATACTCAGCCTCAAGTTCTCATCTCTGAAAATGACCTTATGCTGGTTTTTTCTCCCCACATCATTTGTGTCAACCTAAACGCATTGACTCAGTCCATTATTATTTAGTGTTTTTGCCACCATGTGGGGTACCAGAAACATTCAATCGTCTGTTTGTATCAGGCTGTCTTTTTACAGTGTCCTTCCAGCTCGCTTCTGTGCAGCTTGGGTGCAATAGTGTAGTAAAAGAAGAAGCTGAAGTAGTGTTGAAAATGAGTCAGTCTGGTGTTAATGAAACTATTCTAAACATTATTAATTTGATTAAAACCAAGCTATAATTAAGGCAATGTGCAGCATATTTGTATTTTTAAAATATTAACAAGAGACACATTTGTGTAGCATCTGCAAAGAGTAAAGAAAGACGTGGCATGTATAGAGCAATGAATTCTGTCTTGCTTATGGCTAGGAATTTTGGAATCTCTCCGTTTGGCTGATAAAAATGAGCTAGACCCAGATTCAAAGAATGGCAATTGTAGTTTTTAGGTGGCAGGATTTAAAAAAAAATGAAGGTAGGCAGAGTTAATGCTGAAACAATGTTCACAATTTTTACTTATTTATGTTTATTTCTGTTGCCTACAATTAGAATTCAGTATAGAATTATTCTTCTCAGGAAGGCAATGAATTTTAATTGATTTAAATTGAAATCTATAAAATATCCACATCTGATTTTCACTTTTCCTTGGAACTTCTGTGTACAACTTCCCAATATACATTATTTCCAAAGTCAATTTCTCCAGGATATGTCTTTATGGAAATTTCCCTGATATAAACAACAGCTGTAACCACACATTTTAAAACTGAAGTTATATGTTAATTCATGCCCAATTTCCAGAATATATGTTTTGTTTTGAATACTTCTTCACTTTCTTCTATTGCTGAGTTTGTACTAGAGAACTATTGATTCTAGACAACGAATTTGTTTATTCATGTCAGAAGCATCACAATTAAAACAAGGCACACTACATGACATAAAATTTAAAATTTAAAATACAAGATTAAAATATGTACAAATATGTACAAATTAAACAGATCTTGCCCAGAAACCAGCAACATTCATTGGATTCTGTCGCACTGATATAAGGTCCACAAATGTACACTAATCGGGGTACAAAGGGCAGGTATACCAGAAGTGGTATTCAGCCAGTTCGGACTGGTTCGCGCGTACCGTTGGTGGAAATTTGGCCAAGGTCGCCGAACTGGTGGTGATGGTGGGCTGGCCATGCCCCCAAACCGTTTGTCCGGTCGCCACAGGTGGTAAAAGACGTGACGTCATGATGCGAACTGGTAGGGAAGGTACCATATTTTTCGGAGTATAAGACACACCGGAGTATAAGATGCACCTTAGTTTTTGGGGAGGAAAATATGGGAAAAAATCTGCCTACCAGGTATTCATCTGGCTAGTGTCCTTAGTCTGGTCAGCTTCAGCACATTATTTCATCCCCTGGTTAGGGCTTAAAAAAACCTTATTCGGAACAAGTATCGATGAAAAAAAGCCTGCAAAGACTTAGGGCTGGAAAGAAACATTCTTCGGAGCGATTAGCAATGAAAATCCTGCAAGCCAGTAAGAGCTGGAAAGATTGTTAGCACCTCGTTAGGGCTGAAAAAAAGCTTCGAAAAAGCTACATTCAAAGTATAAGACACACCCAAATTTTCAGCCTCTTTTAAGGGGGGGGGAAAGGTGCATCTTATACTCCGAAAAATACGGTAAGTGGAACCCACCACTGAGTTGTGTTGTCTGGTTGTCAACACAATTGCAAAAAAAAGGAAGGAAGGAAGGAAGGAAGGAAGGAAGGAAGGAAGGAAGGAAGAGAAAGAAAGAAAGAAAGAAAGAAAGAAAGAAAGAAAGAAAGAAAGAAAGAAAGAAAGAAAGAAAGAAAGAAAGAAAGAAAGAAAGGAGTCTCCCCGAAGAATGTATGCTATTAACACATTCGGGCGTCCCCTGTACATCAGCTTATGACTGGCTAATCTTTTCAATCCAGAAGCATCTAAGTGATGTGCTCATTTCTACCTAGACAATGTGTTGTAGTGCTTTGTTTATAGCAGTGAAACATCTGATTTAGCATACTTATTATAGGAGATAATTGGAGACTCAAGAGTTTCTCTGAGCAGAGATGTTCATTTGTTTTGGGGATCAACAGCGGTGAACTTTGTGTCCTAAAAGGCCTCTTCTCATTCTCTTTTCTGCAGTGCTATGTATTATTTCCTTTCAAACATTTTAAGAATATTATCACTGCTAACTCACTGCTCACTACCAGAAGTTCAATTCTGACCCACTCAAGGTTGACTCAGCCTTCCATCCTTCCGAGGGCAGTAAAATGGGGACCCAGATTGTTGGGGGCAATATGCTGAACTCTGTAAACTGCTTAGAGAGGGCTGTAAAGCACTGGGAAGTAGTATATAAAGCTAAGTGCTATTGCTAAAAATGTATTCAGACCATTTTTATAACCAATCAAGATAGTTTTGATTTTTTTTTGCTAGGTTATAAGCTATTCTACTGGACTGATACCACTGGCAAATTTGAGGAGTGTTCATTCTGCTTCTTCATAGAAGTCATTGATCAAAATGTTGGAAATACTCAATCTAGTTAAAAAAGAAACCATTGATGAACACTCTTTGATAACAATTTTCAAATAATTATATATTCATTTAACTGTTATGCTATCCAGCTTACTCTTTACTAGACTGCTAATCAGCATGTCAAGAGGTTCTTTGTCCAGATGCTTTGCTGAAGTCAAGATATATAATGTTTACAACAGTCCCAAAACCCATTAAGGAAGTTACTTGACCAAAAAATGAGATATGTTCAGCAAGACTTGTTCTTAACAAATTCATACTGACTTCAGCTAATTACCATACTGTTTTAAAGTGCTCACATATAAATTTCTTTATAATCCAATTTAGAATACCATAGGTATTAAATTCAGATCCACTGTTTTATAGTGTGCTGGAGCTTCCTTTCCCCCTTTTTGAAGATTGAACAATTTTCATTTGCATTTCATCTGTTCTCCAGGACTGGGTAAAGAAATATAATGGTGTCTCTTACCATGATTATGGTTGGTTGCACAGTCAGCCAGATGTTTAGACTGGATTTGACATTTTTATCCTCCTATTGAGTGCTTTCCCAAGGACCTGGGATAGAAAGATGTTTGATGATGATGATAATCAAATTAGTAAGGACACAGTTGATGCATAGACATTGCTCAAAGAACTCCTGCCCCTTACCATCAAGAGCAGTTGCAAAAACAACCTCCAGCAAATTTGTAACTGTTAGTTCTGTCAAAAAGCTAGGATGTCTTTCACTACAGACTTAATTAAGTTGATTATTTTTTCAGGAAACAATGCTTGTCACAAGTGCTTTTTAGCCTTAGGATGACTTCAAAGGTGCTATTACACATTTAGACGATCAGCCATCTGTGTCTTAGAATTATGTCAACTATTAGTGGTAGAGATTAAACAGTTTTGTTAATTTTCCCCAGAATGAAGGAATAAACTTGAGAAATGTAATTATATAAGCCTACGATCCAATTCTAGGAAACTTTCTTTCCAGGTTAGAAACACTAAACATACAAGCAGTATGGATTCAGAAAACATGAATATCTCCCACACTCAACCTTTTTATAGCACTGCCCATACTTTCTTTTGTAAGTCTTTTTTCCAGGGTAAAAACATAGACCCCACATGTGTCATACCATATTTTTACAGAATCATAGGACTGGAAGGGACCTTTGAGGTCTTCTGGTCCAATTCCCTCTCAAGGCAGAAGTTCTTATTTCATCCTAGACAATCTTCTTTTTTTAAAAAAAAAATCTCCAGCGATTATCTTTACAAACAGTCTTCCCCTCCTTTGCTAATGGTGTGATCTTTGGATGTAGAACGGCAAAACAATGACCATATTTTGTACTTTCCACATCTTCTAGGAAATGCTCCATTTACATTTTTTGCTTTATGATACAGTGGCTCTAGATCAAACAGCAGAAACCAACAGAACTGCCAATAGAGGGAAAAGAATGCAGTTCAGGAATTGAACTGTGGAATTCTTGGTTGTCTTGAGTTTAGTGTTTGCTTGCAGACATTTGATTACCCAGTTAGGTAACATCATCAGTGCAAGTGACTGTGAAGTTTACAGTAGGTTCCCTGCCAGTGTTAGTGGGGCAGTGGTGGTTCTTCGATTAGAATATTGTTTTCTGCCTCATTATTTGTCTAGTGTTGATCTCTGCTTATCTGAGTGTTGGCTTCTAGAGGAGATGTGATTCAGTCTTTTCTTTTCCTAAAGAAGTAAACACCAGGCAGGAAAATCCCCTCCTGTCAATCCTGAAGCTGACCTGGCCGAAGCCATCTTGGAGGTTCAGTGTTGCCACACTGGAATGAGGGATAGGGAGGGGGGATTAAAGATAGCTGGGGCTGTGTAGTCAAAATAAAATATTTTCCCCTGGGAACCAAGGACGTTCTCACACTTGGCCAGAGGAAGGAGGAGTGATATCACCAGATCTGTGGACGCTGCCATGATTGGGCCATGTGACTGATTGTTTGGGTTTGAGGGGATCATTTTTACTTTTAATTAGGTGAAAACCAAGGTGGCTCCCAGAGTTGGTTTTCACCAGATATGTGCCAATTTGATATTTCCAATAAAGCTATTCTTTGAGGAATCTGCTTGTCTCGGAGTTCTTGCTTGCAATGGATCTATTACTTGGAACCCTGACACTCCCCCCATACTCACTTGTACTGATGATGTTACTTGGTTGGGTAATGTAATGTCTGCAAGAAGAAACAACTCAGCTCAGAGAGCATAAATAATTCCACAATATCGAACTTCAGCAAAATCACAATAGCACATTTGAATATCTGATTTCTTAAACCTGTTTGAAGCTCAACAAAAAGCAGCAGACATTTTTACATAGTAATTTTCCATGTGCTGTGTAAAGATGTAGAAATCTGGGACTCCCATTAAGAACCCATTGTGCATCAAAGGGCATTGACAAAATTGCAAAGTTCATTCAACCAGAAAAAACTAAAGTGACCCAACGAGGTCAAAGAAATTCTCAGAAAATTTACTGATACTTATTTCTGTGAAAATTGATCATCTTCATCCGCTTTCAGACATTGTAAATCTGAGATTACCTTCTATTAAAAGAAAAAAAGTTCATAAATACTGTTTGCCTTTGGCAAGGTTATTTCTCAGAAAAGCAGCCATAAGAACTACAGTATTTATATGAATTGTATCTATTCTTAAAAAAAGGTTCTCTTAGTATGAAGTACAAACAGCTGGATATGGTGCAGTGGTGGGTTGCAAATTATTTTGCCACTGGTTCGCGTGTGTACTTGTGCGCTCGCGTGATGCTTCTGCACATCCGCATAAGCTTCTGTGCATGCGCCTAAGTGTCCTGGCGGGTGGGCGGAGCCTCCCGCCACCGGAGCTATCGGTTCTAAGAACCGGTCTGAACCGGGAGCAATCCACCGCTGATATTGTGGCTAATCCTCATGCTCTTAAAACAGTCATACATGGATTGTTCTGCCTTTATGCCTCAGGCTGCTATCACACACTAATTGTATTAGACCTAAATTCTTGTCACTTTTGCAAAACCAATCGGACCCAAGAAGACTGATTTGGGTAATACTTTACTTTGCTTTGATTAAATTGTGTCTGTCTATTTTACAGTGTAATAGAGTTAAACAGGATTAGCAAATGGAATAAAACAGATTTTCTTTCCTCATAATAAATATTTTTATTATAAAATTCAGTGGAGGAATGTTAACATCTTGGCAGGGGCAATAGCTTGACATACCAGCCTTTTCAGATAAATGGACAATTTGGCCCCAGCAATTGTACAGTATTGAAAGTGGATTAGTGTCCTCCTTAGTGCAACATATGAAGGTTGCCAGTTCAATGAAATTGTCTTTCATGAAATATAATTTATCCAGCCTGGTAGAAATATTTATGATGAGCCAAAGGACCTTGAGTTTGGAAAAGACTAGAGCAAAAATGTTTTTAATAAGCTCTGATTCAGTGCTGCCATCAACCTGCTCTTCCTTCTGAGATAGACAGCCCATCATACAGCGCCGAAGGATTTTTATGATAAAGGCTTTCAGAATTTGTGTTATGCTCATTCTTGAGACTCACAGTTTCTAAAAGCAGCACAAAATAATAGAGTAGTGGCTTTAGAACTAACTTGAAGTAGTACTATATTTCTTAATTTTTCTTTTGACCCTTTACTATGTTTCAGAATCCTGTGAATTCTTTTCAAAGGGCTGCATAGTTAGTTCTCTTTTTTTAGTCCAGACTTTCTCAATCACAACAACATTAAGATGTGTGGACTTCAACTCCCAGCACATCTTAATGTTGCTGAGGCTGAGAAATACTGTTCTAGGCTTTCACTTTATAAGAGCAGAGATTTTACATCAAACAAATGAGCCTTCGTGATGCTTGAAAAAAGGCCTACTGCTTTTGCCTAGATGTGTCAGGATATCTAACCAATATCCCCTTTACCAAGTGACAGATGTTTATTCTGGCATAGGGCTGCTTAGATTAATTAGACATGTCTAGATACTTAACTGTGCCCTGTTCTGCTCAGTGCCTACAGTATTAGCTTTGGGTATGTTTTGTGTTTGTGGAGAACCCTGCCCAGAGGTGAGTTCCTACCGGCTCTAACCGGTTCTAGAGAACCGGTAGTAAACCGGTGGTGACATCACCGAGCCGGTTCTGTCGGTGCTGGTCCGTGGCCGCTGCCATCTTTTTTTTGGCTTTTTTTTGGCTTTTTTTTGGCTGGTTTTTGCTTCTGCACATGCACAGAAGCCGAGTTTTCAGCACTTTCCGGCCACCATATTTTTTTGGCTATGTTTTGCTGGTTTTTGCTTCTGCGCATGCGAAAAAGGTGAGTTTTTGGCACTGTGCATGCACGAGCGCAATGCGCATGCACGCCTGTGCGGCATACCCATGCCTTGCGCAATGCACGTGCAGCCACACGGCATGGGAGGAAGCGAACTGGCGGCGAGGTAAGTTAGAACCCACCCCTGCCCCTGCCCCTAGATAGAGACCTGTCCA
Organism: Diadophis punctatus similis; assembly: GCA_023053685.1. Lineage (NCBI taxonomy): Eukaryota > Metazoa > Chordata > Lepidosauria > Squamata > Dipsadidae > Diadophis > Diadophis punctatus. Next base: position 169,344,101 of record JALIGW010000002.1, read on the forward strand.
GTCATGTAACAATCATCTTCTAGCAAAAAGTGATTTGTACATGTCTCTAGTCATTGTGAAAATGTGTCTCTGTTCAGTTGTGGACATATAATTAAACCTTTGTGCACAGGGTTTTAAAGTTTTTTGCTACTTATAAAAAAGTTCATGAAAAATTTGGATCTACTTCCCATCTATATGATGGTTATATTCTAATACCCTTTCCTGCAAGCTTTGGGTTGCATGCCTCCACAGTCTCTTCAAATTTTTAGGTGGTAAAGCATTGTATGTGGGAAGTCAAACTGCAGCTCAACACAGACAAGAATGAGTTGTACTGATTCTGAAAACCGACTCCAGGACTGGGGGAAAAAATCTTATTCAGGATAAAGATCAGCTTTATAATCTGGAATGGTTTTTGAGAGAGTGCTTTGCTTGAAACTTCATCAAAGTGCAATATCTCCCTGGCCTTCTGCCCAGCTCTACTGTTGAGTTGTGGGGGGGGGGGAAGCATAGTAAGGGAATAGCATTCCTGGAGAACTTTTAGTCATAAAGAATTAAATTATTATAATGCAAGGTAAAGGGTTTTTTTAAGAGCACACATATACCAATATTTGATTCCTCTCTGCTGAAGTACATAACCCTAGTAGACTGAGAAACATGCCCAACGCAACCTAAATTATGGCTATTACTCAGGAAAGACTTAAAGGAACAATATCTCAAAAATATTCTGCTGCTACAATACACAAAAAATGCTGGTCCAATTTATTTATTTATTAAATTTATTTGAAAGACATGAGCACTCCATATCTGACATAGCCTTTTAATTTTTTGTAACTTCCTGGGCTACAGTTCCCTACACAAAAATGAAAAGGTTCAGTATCAGGTATAGTTATTTTTGCTATAGTGAGTGAACGTAATGATCTCCCAGACATAGCCTAGGGATATACAAATATGAGTTTTAAAAAATCCTGTAACTCTGATGCCTTCAATGGACATCCAGATTTCTGAAGCCTAGATCTGGCAGCCTACAGTACCACTCAGATTCTGATATTTATCTATATGTTTGTCTGTAATCATAAATATGAGAGAGGAGATAAATCAAAAGGAGCAAGAAGTCTGCTACTCTGATTGTAACAATATTTATCTTTATTTCATTGAGTGTATCATTATGTTTTTATAGTTGGTATTTTTAAACTATTGTAGCCAATTGTTTTAGTATTAGCACAACACTAAGGTGAAGTATAATTTCTTTCAAAAGTAATTTTTTTCCTGCTTGTCCTGAACATATTAAATATATTATTTAATATAAAGGCTAACAGATTTGTTCTGCAGAAATGAAGACCACTCCTAAATGGTAGCAAAAAAATACAGAAAATGGTAAGTCCTTTCTGCCATCTAATGGTTGTCAGGATTCTGCAGTTGTTGTTGTTGTTGTTGTTGTTGTTGTTGTTGTTGTTGTTGTTGTTGTTGTTGTTCTTGTTCTTGTTCTTGTTCTTGTTCTTGTTCTTGTTCTTGTTCTTGTTCTTGTTCTTGTGTGTATATCCCAGGTCATAGGGCAATTGGTCACAGCACAATGATTTGACAAGAATGCTGTGCGTTGTCTCTTGCATTTCATTGCCAGAGTTTGAAAGAATGATAAAACTTATACTTTATATGCTCCAATCATCTGAGTGGAAGTTATAGTTTGAGTCTAGTCCTGCTTCCTACATTTTCTGGAAAAGAGCAACAAAGATGGTTAGGGGGCTAGAGACTAAAACATATGAATAATTGGGCTTGTCAAGTGAAAAGAAGGACTAGGGATGACATGACAGCACTGTTTCAATATTTGAGGGGCTGCCACAAAGAAGAGGGGGGGTCAATCTATTTTCCAAAGCACCAGAAGGCAAGACAAGAAAAAATGGTTGGAAACTAATGAAGGAGAGAAGCAACCTGGAACTAAGGAGGAATTTCTTAACAGTGAGAGCAATTAGCAAGTGGAATGGGTTGCCTTCAAAGGTTGTGGGTGCTCTGTCACTGGAGGCTTTTAAAAATACACTGGACAAACACTTATCTGGAACAATATAAGGTCCCCTATACCAGGAGGTTGGACTAGAAGACCTCCAAGGTTCTTTCCTATTCTGATATGCATTTTACTGATTTTCAGTTTAGGTCTTTATGGGGGCATCCCTTTGTTTTAAACACCCAGTGGTGTCTGGAAGGCCTGACTACAGATGTATGGATTGTGAAAAGTGGTTTGTCTGGTATCCAAGCGAGTCTGACAGTAATATAGATCAGTCAAAATTAGACTAAAGACTTAAGCAAAGTAATCATGTAAATTAAGTTTGGGATAGATATTAATATATCTAAGGCTCTCAGTGAAATTTTTGGAAGGATTGTGAAAACGCTTCATGACAGAAGATGCTGACAGAATAAACAACTGAGGTGAAAAGGAATATATCAATGGATTCCATTGCTCCCTTTCTTTTATCAACTGAAAGTCTATTTAATTGCTTCTTATGGGTCATTTGGCATTTTCAGTACCTTTCCTGTTGGATGAGCCAGTTCTGGGCAAGGTTACTTTAGACAAATACATACTGCAGAGCTACAAAAAGGGAAAAAGAAAGAAAGAAGACTTGAGCTAGACCTAGAAAATCAATGAGAATAAGAAAAGATACTCTAATAATGTGCTTCATTAAGTTGAGAAAGCACAGCATTGTTCAATAATTTTCAATTCAACCTAATTTAAAGATTTAATTTGTATAAATCATTTGTACTAGCTACACTATGGTACCTTATATCTTTGAAATGTATGCTGAAATATAAATAGAAATAACATGTTCTTTGTTTATTTAAATACCCGATAAATCAGTGATTCAAGTCAAACAGTTTCTGTGGAATTTTTTTACTTGATAAACTTAGATTCTCTCTTAATAAATAAGTAAGCGAAATTACATTTAGCAAGTATATTTACAACATAATTCTTCACATCAATAGAAGAGAATACATATAGCTTAGGGTTGAACTATGGTGCTTTCAGAGCTTGATTGTTTGTTTGCATATGTTCATTAACTGTCTAGGTAGCATCATCAGTTGTCATCATCATCATCATCATCATCATCATCATCATCATCACACTGATGATGTTACCTAGTTGGGTAATGAAACATCTGCAAGCAAACAATTAATTTCAGAGAGCATTAAGGACTCCATAATTCTTCATCTCAGAAAGTACTGCTCATCTCTTGACTATTTCTGAGTTGACAGGATACTCTTTTAAAATTTAGATTTATTATTAGAGTTGGAAGGGACCCTGCAGGCCATCCAGTCCAACCCCCTGCCCAAGCAGGAGTTCCTTGCTGGATAAAATAAAAGTGCACTGCCACATTTCTAAATAAAAACTTGAAATCTGTGTAAAGGAAGTGAGTTAGGCTAGGGAAGCTCTTTGGTAGTCTAATCTTAGGAACAGGAGAGGAAAAATAGTAAACCTGGTTTATTTCTTTCAATTTTAAAATATTTGGGATATTCACAACAATGATGCTTTGAATTGGATTGCTGAATTGGGGAGTTAGCCTAAGTTACCCCTTTCAGAAATTTGTTTCTGTTCCCTCTATTTTCTTTTGGTCTGTTTAGATGTTTGTTGCCTCAATATTTTATCATATTTTTGTATTTCTTTTGTAATTTTGTTATAGAAAAAAGTAACACTATATGTAAGAGCAAGATCCAATTTGGTGTGTTTGGTAAGGCACCAGACTAGAAACTGGGAAACTGAATTCTTAGGCAAAAAGCTAGCTGGACATTTACTTCCTTTCAGTCCTAGCAAGGAGGCAGTGACAAACCCCTTCTGAAAATTTTGCCAAGAAAACTGCAGGGTCTTGTCCACGCAATTGCCAGGAGTCAAGAATGACTAGAAGACACAAATTATTTATCATCCATCCATCCATCCATCCATCCATCCATCCATCCATCCATCCATCCATCCATCCATCCATCCATCTATCTATCTATCTATCTATCTATCTATCTATCTATCTATCTATCCATCATCGATCTATCTCTATATCTATCTATCTATCTATCTATCTATCTATCTATCTATCTATCTATCTATCTATCTATCTATCTATCTATCTATCTATCTACCTACCTACCTACCTACCTACCTACCTACCTACCTACCTACCTACCTACCTACCTACCTACCTACCTACCATCTATATCTATCTATCTATCTATCTATCTATCTATCTATCTATCTATCTATCTATCTATCTATCTATCTATCTATCTATCTATCTATCTATCTATCTATCTATCTATCTATCTAACTATCTATCTATCTATCTATCTATCTATCATCTATCTATCATCTCTCTCTCTCTCTCTCTCTCTCTCTCTCTCTCTCTCTCTCTCTCTCTCTCTCTCTCTCTCTCTCTCTCTCTCTCTCTCCATCCATCATCATCATCATCATAATTTATTTATTTATTAGTCGTTTTTATATGCCGCCCAACTCCCGCGAGACTCAGGGCGGCGTACAGCATAATACAAAACAGTTTATAAAAACGATACTAATGGTTAAAAAATTACAAAAATTAAAAACAAGCCATCATTCAAACATGGGGGATTGATCTCAATTTCACCCCGCCTGCAGGAAGAGCCATGTTTTAACGGCTTTACGGAAGGCCAGTAGGGTGGGGATAGTCCTGATCTCTGGAGGCAGTTGGTTCCAGAGAGATGGAGTTCCCACAGAGAAGGCTCTCCCCCGCGGCCCTGCCAACCAGCATTGCTTGGTTGACAGGACCTGGAGGAGACCCACTCTGTGCGACCTAACCGGCTGTAGGGAGGTATGCAGTAGGATGCGGTCCTGAAGGTAACCTGGCCCTGAGCCATATAGGGCTTTAAAGGTTAAAACCAACACCTTAAATTGCGTCTGGAGACTAATGGGCAACCAATGCAGATGGCGGAGAATGTGTGTTACGTGGGTGCATCTAGGGACACCCAACACAGCTCGCGCAACTGCATTTTGCACCAGTTGCAGATACTCTTTAAGGGTAGCCCCATGTAGAAGCTATTATTAGATAAGCATGTCTATGTTGTTTTCCAAAATTTCTATTTTTTTGCCAGATTATTTCTAAAAATGGAACAAGGACAGACAGTGTAATTAATTCATGTTTTGACTGCAGCTTTAAATATTTTTGGTGCTCGAGAAGCAGAACATTCTGAAGAGCTGGTAATGCACAATCCCCAAACTGTTGCTAATTCTGTCTCTTCTAAGCCAACGATAGAGAACTAAGCCTAAAGCCATTTTTAGCTATCGTGACAGATCCCTTTAGTGAGACAACTAATAGTAATTATTTTCCTGTCCTTTCACCACATGCATTTTAGTGCAAGCTATCGAAGTTTTAGCACCTTTTATGAAGATCCATAAAAGGCCTGCAGGTAACAGAATGAAAGCTATCAAACAAAAAGACATAAAGGAAACGCAGGAAGTTTTCCCCCTAAAGCAGATTGGTCCACATACATCAATGACAAAAGAAAAGAGTGTAGCTTAATTCATACTTTATTCTGCCATAGCAACTGCAATGGAATTGGTTTCAGTAACTAAGGGGATAATAATAAGAGGCACCTTAATCAGTGGCAGGGTTTTGATCTCCAAAACAAATGTTCACACCCAGGACCTCTTTTACAGTTCTGTACTGGAATTCTTACCACAAAACATTGATCTATAATCAGCGGTGGGTTGCTCTCGGTTCGGATCGTTTCTTAGAACCGGTAGCGCTGGCGGTGGGAGGCTCCGCCCACCCGCCCGGAATGCTTCTACGCACGCAAGCGCGTGCACGAACTGGTAGCAAAATTGTGTACAACCCACCACTGTCTATAATATCTTGATTTTGGGGTGGGGTGTAGAATTTCACAAATTATTCTCCATAATTTTTGGGTGCTGAAAAAGAGATGAATCTGAAAGCCCATAATTTATCTCTGCAGTGAAGGCTATTTTGTTTTCTGTGTTTTGCATGCAGAGGGCTGTATGGATCTTCCTGCAATTTCCCAGGAAGACAATGGGGATTGGATGGGGGAAACAAACAAACAAACAAACCCCAGCATGGCGAAGATATCCCCACCCCCGATTATGCAGCCCTGAAAGTGTTATTTTGCTGTTCTTTTTCGGAGAAAAACTGGATGGCCAATTTTTGCTTGGTGCTGAATTTTTATGACAACAAATGTGTGCTTATGTGCTTATGTGCATGATGGTGTTAATAATGTTAAGGATGGAGCTTCAGTTTATATTTTTGGCTTGGTAACACCTGCTATAATGGAGGAAGAATAATAATTTTGACCCTGGTCCTAAAGAGATGTCTTGCATGGAAATGTTGTGCATGTTCAGGTAGCTCTAGAAAGCCTGTCTGCAAGATACTAGGACATTCTGTCTGAATTCATTAGTTTACTATTGTTTAAAGTGATTCTTGAGCTTCTGTATAGATCTGTGTAGATTTTTTGCTATTTTTTTAAGACTTCAAGCAGTAAAATAGATTTCTCAAAATTCATGTTTGTAGGAATATCTTTCTCTTTTTCTCATTCTCTTTCTTTCTGACATATGGAAAACTATACACAATTGTATTGGCAGAAAGATTTTCAGTAGAATTATTTTAAATAAATTGGCTAAGAGCTAGAAGGATCCTGCTTGGGTAATTTCTCTGAGAGCCAACCCCATGAACCCATTATAATTTCTTTATTAAATCAGGAGCTAAGCATATGACATCCTTTTAGATATTTAAATAATGCTATTATAACCTCCTCAGGCAGTTGCTCTTGAAGCTAAAATTATCCTATTCATCTCTCTTCCTAAAACATGGTGTCTAGTCTCCCAATCATCTTTGTGTCCTTCTAATAAGTTCCATTTTTTTTATTCTTAAAGTGTGATGTTCAGAACTGGACAGAACTCTTGTTCTGATCAAAGCAGAACAAAATGAAATGATTGCTTCCTGTGATTTGGAAATTATGAAGCCTAAAATTGCATTTGCATGCTTTGGAACTGCTCAACATTGTTGGGATTATATTCAGTTCACAATCACTAATATTCCAAGATCTTTTACATAAGTACTGTTTTTAAACTAGTATCCTCCACCCATGCATGTGAATCTGAGTTTGTTGCCTAAGTGAAGAAATGTTATTTATCTATTGAGCTTCACTGTTACTTAAATTTCATCCTGCTAACATTTCTATTTATAAATTTATCTTAACTTTAGAACCAGGCCATAAGTACCTTTTGGGGGACCCAGCGTAAGTATGAATGGTTGCTAAGCAACCTGTCCTTGAGGACTACCTGTAATATGTACATAAACATAGCATCATTTAATACTAGCAATATCATAACTTAAACTGATACTGAGTACTGCAACTGAAAAGTAATTCTTTCAGCAACATAAACATACAGTACTGAAAATGAAGCATTTTAAAGGACTTTTTAAAACCCTCAGGACACGAGGCTCCAGAAATAGTTTGAAGAGAAGTTGTTTCTAAAGACTAGATACTAAATGGGAGAATGTAACCTTTCTCACATATGGGAAAGTAAGTGACTCTGTACAATCAAACTGAAAACCAGAAAGATGAATTGCAACCAAATTGTGCAAATAACTGGATGATCCTTTACACATAGCTCACAAGATAAATATCTTATGGAAATGTCCTTTTCTTCTTTTTTGACAATAGGGACCTTTACTCTTCTCTAATCATTTGATCTTTTCTCAGTTCTCCAGGGCTACTTAAAGATATAGCTAATCCTTGTTTAATGACCAAAATTAGGATTTGCAATTCAGTTGTTAAATGAAGTGGTCGCTAAGTAAAACCGCAACTGGTATTACAATCTTATTTCAGCTTTGCTTTACAGATCTGCAAAGGTTGTAAATGTCAGGACTGATCGCAAAGTTACTTTTTTTAAAAAAAAAAATCACCATTGTAACTGCAAATGGTTATGCCAAATAAACCAGTTGCTAAAGGAGGCTAACTGCAATACGTAAGGGTTCAGCCTGACCATCATTATCATAGGTTTCAGTTCATCTGGTCCTTGAGATTTAAGCTTATTCAAAGTAAAGAGCAGTTTTCTGTTGATTTCAAGTTTTCATTCTGGCCTTAGAATTTCCTGGTAGAACCCGGGTTTTGTGCCAGAGAAGACCAAATAGGAGTTGAGTATTGTTCACTTTGTTTTAGCAATAGCAATAGCACTTAGACTTATATACTGCTTCATAGTGCTTTACAGCCCTCTCTAAGCGGTTTACAGAGTTCAGCATATTGCCCCCAACAATCTGGGCCCTCATTTTACCTACCTTGGAAGGATGGAAGGCTGAGTCAACCTTGATCCTGGTGAGATTCGATCTGCCAAACTACTGGTGATCAGTAGAAGTAGCCTGCAGTACTGCACTCTAACCACTGCGCCACCGCAGCTCAGTTTTGCTCCATATTCCCATTTTGTCATCTTCATTGAACAACTGATACACTGATTCCTTTTTCTTTTCCTCTTATTTGGCAATAACTTATTAATAAGCCATTTTCTTATATAGAATTATTCTTTCATATGCTTATAACATCCCTGGTGTACTTCTGCTTATTTTCTCGATAACAGCTCTTCAGTTCTTTGCTGTGTTCTGTAGCCTTCCCTTGGGACCTGACTCTGTATTTCTGATATCTGTTTGCCTGTTTGTTTGTTTATTTATTTGTATCCTGCCTTTATTATTGTAATAAACAACTCCAGGTGCCGACTATCCAACACACCTTCCTCTTCCTATGGTCCCTACAATAGCAACCCTTGGGAGGTGAGTTGTGCTGAGAGAGAGTGACTGGCCCAATGTCAACCAGCGGCTTTCATGGCTAAGGTGGGACTTAAACTCATGCTTTCTCACTTTCTAGCCCGTTGCCTTAAATATGTTTTATCTTTTTTAAAAAAAAATGTTTTTTCTAAAAAAATAATTAAAAAAAAGATTAATTATTTGGTGTTTTTTTTTTTAAAGATAAGTACTATGTATTACGGAATACTGGTTCTTTATGTGGATTCCTTCATCCTCTGAAAAAGAAACTTCCTAGAAGAACCATTCTTGGAAGAACCATTCTTCTCCCAATAGATGCATAAAGTAAAATCTCCCATCATTACCATTTAGGGCCACTTTGAAAGAGCTACAATTTGCTTTTGATAGGCATCATTCGCAGTTTTTTTTCCTTGGTTGGGTGGATGCAGACACAAGAATTGTTTTTGTTTCTCCACTTATTTTAACTTAAGTGCCCTCTACAGCATTGCCAACTTAATTTATTTGTATTTCTAAGCAAATTAGATTCCTTAGCCTCTGGGGCTGGATCCAATTTATCTGGTCCCTGCCTCTGAATTTGCTACAAAACCCCAACATTTCACAGTTGGTGATCCATCCATAGAAAGGAAACATTGCTAGGATCTCTATATTATCTAAATCACATCTGAAATCAAAATTGGCATGAGGATACTGCCTGCCTCCTGGGTAGTTTTCTAAAAGACAACATTCTGAACCACACCTCTCAAAAGATAACCTCAATAGTGGCTCTTCCCTTTATATATAATACTTGAATTATAACATTGCCGATGCACCAAACACAACTGGAAACATATGAGACTTTGACAGCTTTGACAATATTTCTTTCAATCTATACCTTTGGATTATTGATATTTAATGCTGGTTGTACCAAACTGCTTGATAAAGAACAAGATCCAAGAATTTGGAGACTTCTTCTTAGCTATCTGGACCTTTCATCCTTGTTTGGCTGAGTAACAGTTAATGGTCCAGTCTGGAGGGGGGGAGGTTGTTTTGATCATCTTGGCATTAGACTAGTATTCATCTACTCTTCTTGAAAGAAGCCCAAGCAATTGTATTCCACTGATGTGACAACAGGCTTATTTTAATATTTTCAAAGCTATGCAAGAAAAATAGTGAGGGTGATTTGTGCCTTTGAGCCAGAGAGCGGAAGCAGGGGAGAGAGATTAGCTACAACCATTTCACTATATTTTCTCTCACTCAGTGAACATTTTCCTCGACAAAAAAACTCAGAACAACATCTAAAACTACCATCAACCTATTCTTAGGGGAAGCATTTTCTTCCCATATTCTGATTTACAAACATGACTTTGTATTGCCTTTGTGACCCCTTTTGTTTATTTTTATGAGGAAGGAAAAAAATCCAGCAAACATTTTAAAATGCCTTGTGGGCAGCAATTGGTCCTTCTCTGACCATCAGCCCTCAAATTCAGTATTAAGATCAGTCATCCCTCACCAGCATGGTCTTCCATCTTTCTCCCTACTCTGTTCATGTTCATAAGTATAAATATCTACAAAGAAACAGAAGCTTAATTTGTTTTATTTTCTGTACCTTTTCATCTATCTTGTATTGTTAAAACGATTAGCAATGCAACTGGTGATGAATTAGGCCATTTGGATTATAATAGCATATAAATACAATTTATTTGGTTCTTTCACTTAGCATCTGTGGCAAAATTAGTGAAAATGGCTGGAGTAACTGGCATGAGGGATCACCGAAAGGAGAAAGAGATGACCGCATATAGCATTGATGGCTGTTCTGTCCCCACGAAGCACACAACCACACAAGCAGTTTAATGCAACACTTTTACTAATAAACCTTTTATCAGTAAAGAATGCACACACCAAGTTACAAACAGTCTTTGTTGGCAAACAACCAGCTACTAATTAACTTCATTAATAGCTGGTATTAGTTCAAAGAGGTCGCAAACAATGACGAGTAAATTAAGTCCAGTTATCTTACGGAGTTTTCCAAGAGTTGGCAAAGTTCCTAGAAATTAGTCCTTGATAATCCAAGCCAACACAGAGAATGCCAAAACAAGAGTCATGGAGCAAGCTATGATCAGACAGGTCTCTTTTTCAAACGTTGTTCTCTGCAGCTTGTTAGCTGCAACTGATGACCTTAAATAGACTAGGGGAGTGGCCAATTAGCCCCAAGTCATACTCCCAAATAGACCTCCTCCGGAGTAAACCTTCCTGCCTCTTGGCAGCCCTGTGTGCTTTTGCATTCAGGAAAGGAGTAGCCCCTCCTTTCTCAGCACTGCCAAGAGGTACTGAAGGTTCCAAAGGCCCAGGCTGCACAAGCTGCAAGCGGGCCACAACAATGGCATATTGTCCTTGGCCAGGAAAATCTGAACTTCCACTTCTGGGTTGTTATGAACTTTAGTGTTATGAACTACTTTGCAGATAGTTAGGCAAGAAATTGAAGGAAGGATTTGTGACCATATCTCCTAAATCGAAGGTGACATAGTATATGAGGGCTATCCTCAGGTGTTTATTTTATGGAGAATCAAGAAGACATGGCTCTTCACAACAGAGGCAACATAGATAGGATTGCAGGATCCAATCTTATCATGTAGTGAATATTGTCAGTTGTATGTCTATGCAGGGTGATGCACCCCTATCCTAATATTATGGTACATTCCAATACAGGCAGAACACGTGATATGAGTTGTACGCATGTGTGCATTCCTGATTTTCCATTGTTATTCTTCTGGCTCTAGCTCTTGACCGAGAAGGTCGCATTTTATTAGCAGAGATGTAATTAATTAACTATTCAGAATTTATTGTTTTTGTACTGAAATAAATATTTCTATTAGACTTTTAACTTCGGCTTTATTTCTAAATGTCTGAGTTCCGAGAGAAAGATCAACATCGCCTCTATGGAGATTTATTCTCCTTAAGTCACCAGGCTCAGAGGTTTAGTTTTCTGAGCTTTCAGACTTGTGCCGACGCCCATCTTCAGGGAACTTCTCTCCCTCTCCCTCCCTCCCTCCCTCCCTCCCCCTCTCTCTTTTGAACTACCCACAGTCACCCATTTGAGATGGGCAGCTATCTAAATTTAAATAACAAACAAATAAAGGGGAGCAGTGAGTTTCCCCCTCTTATTTTCACTTCAGCTCTTAATAATCAGAACTAAATAGCCAGGCAGGGCAAGATTATTCCTTATGAATGCCCTTCCTGTTCTCCTGAAACACTCACAAGCTCCCTGTCTGGAATTTTGCAGAAATGTTCACTACCATGGAACATACCATTGCAGTAAATTCAACACCTACAGAAAAGAACCTACATCCACTGAAAAACAATTTTTTTTTAAAAAAAGCAAAACTCTGGACTTCACTTGGTGGTCGCTGCATAGCTCAGATATTTAGCCAATATGACTTTGAATTCACTCTTCCAAAGGGCTTGAGAGACTACAGGAAAATGAAAATAACACCTTTTTAAATACCTACCCTAAAGCACTTACATCTTCTATCATCTGACATTGGAAAAAAGACTGCATAGATTAAATAGTCATCCCTTATAGCTTCATCTGCCATTTATTTTCTAAATTCTCTTTGAAAAGTACTGGGAAGAACATAAGAAAGCAAACACTGGGAGAAAGTGACTTCTTTTTTTATTTCCAAAAAGTTTTATTAGTACAAAATTACATAGATAATAGCTAAACATTAAATAGAAAGTACAAACATTTTTTTTAATTTTTCTCCCCCCTAACCCACCCCTTTCCCTCCCCCCCTCCCCCCCGGACTTCCCAGAGAGAGTACAGGGCATAATATCAATAAAATAAATTTAAATTAAATTAAAAAATTTTGACTTCCACCTTATTTTTTTAAAACTTCAACTCCAAATTGTACACTAATAAAAATTCCTTCCTCCTCCTTTCAATCATCTACCCTTCACAACATTTCTTCACTGTTAACTAAGAATTAAATGATTATTACATAAATGATGACTAAGTATTAAATACAAAAACCTTAAACTTCATCATAAAATCAATCAGTATATAAATAACATACTATTACTATGTATCAGATTATAAGCACTAATTACAAACTTTAAATAACCTTCCTCCCCAAAAAAAAAAATGTTAAATCTAATTGTAATATTTTATAACTGAATAGATAACAATTCCAAATCTTTCTCACAATTAAATAAAACTTAAATTGATATTGCACAAAAAATAACTAAATAATAATACAAAAACCTTAAACTTCATCATAAATTCTACCACTCTATTAGTAACATAATGTTACTATGTATTAAATTATTAGGTTCAAAAAAGTTCTAAATCTTTAAAAAGAATTAATAATACTTTGAATAAGCCCCCCAAAAAAAACAAAAGAAAAAAAAAGAATGCAAGAAGTAAAGAAAAGAAAAAAAAATTAAGGAAAGAAGGGAAAAAGAAAAGTACAGTCATAATGGCAACCATCTGTCCAATAAACTTCAACACTGCATCTTGTTGTATCTTGATGATGGTTGCATCTTTTTGTAACTTGATAATTTTGTAGTTGTCAGCTCGCCTCCCATCTGACCCCGATCTTCCATCTCCTTTTCCACACTGTAGACATCTGTCTGGCTCTGCCAATCATTTAAATTTTGTAAATCTGTTTCAATTTGAAGAGGAAGGGATGGCTTTCCCTCCTCCTCCTCTTTTGTTTTCATACATCTTTCCTCTGGAATCTTGGATATATCAGCCTTTAAGACGTTGACATAAAATTCAGTAGCTTTCTTTGTTGTATTAAGCCGATATCTTTTTCCCAGAAATTTCACTGCAACTCCTGTTGGTGCTTCCCATTTGTAATGTAAATTTAACCTTTTAAATTCATCAATCAGAAAGGTATAATCTTTTCTGGCTTTGAGCATTTTAGAGGGAATTTCTTTCCATATCATCAGTTCCTGGCCATTCACCTGCAGGTTATTCTTAAACGTCGCCTGTATAATCCTATTCCGTAAGGCTCTTGTAGTAAAGTATATTACAATATCCCTTGGTAGGTGTTTTTGTTTTGCATACCAGGAGTTGATTCTATATATTTTATCAATTTGCCTGGCTAGTTCTTCTTTAGACAGTCCAGACACCTGCTCCAAAGCTTCCACCATCCTTCCTTTCAAATCTTCATATAATCCTTCTTTCAACCCCCTGACCCTTATGGCAAATTCCATGGATCTGAATTGCGTCATTAACACCTCTGTTTCAAAATTTGCAATGTCATTTTGTATTTTATCTATGTATTCTACTGAAGTTGTCAAAACTTGTTTGTTTTCTTCAATGCGGTTTGCCAAAACTTCAATATTTGTTGCTAGACCTTTACATACCTCCAACACATCATTTCTAATTTGTTGGTCAATATTCTTTAAAGCAGCCTGCATTTTATTATCTATTTCACTAATTTTTTGGTTAAATTCAACAATAAGTTCATCTTTCATAATCTTTAAGGTACTTATTAAATTTTCAGGTGTTAAAGACTTTGGGGGTGTTAACTCAGTGGTAAGTTGCATTTTAGAAATATAACCAGATGAATAATCCATTCTTTTATTCAAAACCATCTTTCCAGATTTTGAAGCCATTTTAGTATTTCCAATGGTGAACAAAGAAAAAGCCAAGCCTCTAGTTAAAGTTCTTTTAAATTTCTTTTAAAATTCTTTCAAATTCCAAAGCCAGATAGAATTTTATTTTTAAAAAATTGTCAGTTATTATTTAGTCCAAAATCGGGAGACAGAGAGAGTAAAGCCAACTTTCAAAATCAAAAATTTCCATAAGAAAAAAAGCTGCTAGGGAAACGAAAGTTACTTTCACTTCTCCTCCCACTTTCTCCGATCGCCATGTTGTAGCCTAATAACTGTTACTTAGTTTCTTCCGAAGTGAAAATCAGCAGTGGAGTTGAAAGAAAAAAAAAATCTGTACTTGCCCTTTAAAATCCTGTCTCTCTCTGTCTGCTTGTTTAAACAATTAAGTAGTTGTAATCCCATTCACGAAGCAGCGGGTGGTCACAGCATCTTGCTCCGCAAAAACGGAGGTTTCCAAGTCCCCGGAGCAAGAGACAGGCTGGCTGGGGAGCCCTCACCTTTCGCGCCCCTGGCTGACACTTGGGGCACTAGGGGGGGCTCTACCCCACCTGTCCGGCTCTCATCTCTCCCCTTTGCCCGGGGCAGAGACTTTCAAGCCGCCAGACAGCTGTTCTGGCGGCTTTAACGGGGAAAAGGAAAGGCGCTCAACGAGGAGCGTCCGCGATGCAGCGATCCGGAACCGGAAGTCCCGAGAAAGTGACTTCTTGATGTATATGTGTGCGTGGCAAATGTGTCAGGATTGAGACACATTTACAGGATAATAAAACTATTTCAAATCTCTCTGGAAGAGAAAGTAAACAGAGTTACCAGCTTAGAAATACTATATAATCCGTAATGCCATGCTGAAGTATTCCCCCATTTGTGCAGTAATATTATTAATAACATCAAAAAAGATGTTCTTTTTTTGCAGCAATATAATTCTGTTGTCTGAAGCTATTGCTTAATATAGTCTGTTATAATGTTTCTATTTTCAGGTTGAATGTGTTACTAAAACAGCTCTGTATTTTTAATTGGTAATAAATGCTGGCAGTCACACATGTTGCTGACTGTAATTTATTGTTATGGATTAACAACAACTTTTCTTCACTGAAAAGTATAGTGAAAATTATATTCTTAATACAATGATTAGACCTCATGGATTGCAAAAACAACAACAACAACTTCTGGGGTTTTGAAAATAATACTTCCCTTTGACCGGTCAGGTCCCACAAAGTGGGTCTCCTCCAGGTCCCGTCAACCAAACAATGCTGGCTGGCGGGGCCTAGGGGGAGGGCCTTCTCTGTGGGGGCCCCGCTCTCTGGAACCAACTACCCCCCAGAGATCCGAATTATCCCCACCTTGCTGGCCTTCCGAAAAGCCATCAAGACATGGCTCTTCCTGCAGGCGGGGTGACTGAGACAATTTTACATCCTAAGTCTCCCCAATGTATCTATGGTTTTATATGTTTTTTATAATTCTTTTTAATACTGTTTTTAAATTTTATATTGTTTAGTTGTTCTTTAAATGTTGTACGCTGCCCTGAGTCCTCAGGGAGTAGGGCAGCATATAAGAGCACTAAATAAATAAATAAATAAATAAATAAATAAATAAATAAATAAATAAATAAATAAATAAATAAATAAATAAATAAATAAATAAATAAATAAATAAAATTAACACTATAAAAAATTTGACATATTTGAAGCAAAGTTAGAATGGAAGCTTACTGCATTTTACAACCACTGTATCAAAATCACCAAAGTAGTTTCGTATAATATGCTCAAACTAAATCTACCGTATTTTTAGGAGTATATGACGCACCTTTTTGCCCCCCAAAAGAGGGTTGAAATGTCGGTGCGTCTTATACACCGAATACAGCAATTTTTGGCCTCCCAAAGCCCTGCCCCTGCGTCACATTTTTGCAAAAATGGGGTGCATAGAGGGTTTGGAAAGCCTGCAGAGCACTCCTAGGGGGTGGGGAAAGGCAAAACACCCCCGTTTTTGCAAAAAAGGGGTGAAAAACAGGCCATTTTTTGCAAAAACAGGGGCGTTTCTGCCCTCCCCCACCCCCTAGGAGCGCTCTGCAGGCTTCCCAAACCCCCTGCATGCCCTGTTTTTGCAAAAAAATGGCCAAAAAATGGACTGTTTTTTGCAAAAATTGAGGCATTTTGACCTTCCCCCATCCCCTAGGAGCACTCTGCAGGCTGCCCAAACCCTCTGCATGCCCTGTTTTTGCAAAAAAGGGCGAAAAATGGGCCACTTTTTTTGCAAAAATTGGGGTATTTTTGCCTTCTAATTACCCCATCTAGCATGACTGGAGGAGGAATTCTGTGAGTTGAAGTCCCAGAAAGCTGTCAAGTTTGAAGACCCCTGGGTTAGGGATTAGGGGTGCAAGGGTCTTCAAACTTGGCAAGTTTAAGACTTGTGGACTTCAACTCCCATTCCTGAGCTAGCATGACTGGAGGAGGAATTCTGGGAGTTGAAGTCCACAAGTCTTAAAGCTGTCAAGTTTGAAGTTTGTAAAAAGTGTACATGGTTGTAAAAAGTGTACATGGTTGTAAAAAGTATACATGGCTGTAAAACGTATTCTGCTACAGTGGTATTTTATTAAATAATATATTACTACACCATTTGGTTCAGAATACTTTTTTCCTTGTTTTCCTCCTCTAAAATCTAGGTGCGTCTTATACTCCGGTGCGTCTTATACTCCGAAAAATATGGTAAGTAGTTTAGAATTTTCCTTTTGTTTTCTCCCCGAAATGTTGGAAAAACCTGCTGAACTTTGCTTTCTAGTCAATGAATGGACACAATTCACCCATAGGATGAAGAGCAAGTCCTCTTAGACATGGCATTGGGATTCCTAGAGAGCCACCACCAGTCATTATTAACAGTATTCATTAAAGTGCAACCATGTATTGCCAACTAGAAGCCTCTGTGAATAGTCTAGACTAGACTAGACTAGACTAGACTAGACTAGACTAGACTAGACTGGACTGGACTGGACTGGACTGGACTGGAATGGAACGGAACGGAACGGAACGGAACAGAACAGAACAGAATAGAATAGGACTAACGGAGTTGGAAGGGACCTTGGAGGTCTTCTAGTCCAACCCCCTGCTTAGGCAGGAAATCCTATACCATTTCAGACAAACTTCCAGTGTTAGAGCATTTACAACTTCTGGAGGCAAGTTGTTCCACTTATTAATTGTTCTGTCAGGAAATTTCTCCTTAGTTCTAAGTTGCTTCTCTCCTTGATTAGTTTCCACCCATTGCTTCTTGTCCTACCCTCAGGTGCTTTGGAGAATAGTTTGACTCCCTCTTCTTTGTGGCAACCCCTGAGATATTGGAACACTGCTATCTTGTCTCCCCCTGTCCTTCTTTTCATTAAACTAGACATACCCAATTC
Organism: Diadophis punctatus similis; assembly: GCA_023053685.1. NCBI lineage: Eukaryota > Metazoa > Chordata > Lepidosauria > Squamata > Dipsadidae > Diadophis > Diadophis punctatus. Next base: position 169,361,837 of record JALIGW010000002.1, read on the forward strand.
CAACAACTGTTCTTTATATGTTTTAGTCTCCAGTCCCCTAATCATCTTTGTTGATCTTCTCTATACTCTTTCTAGAGTCTCAGAGAAGAGCAAGAAATATCTTTTTTTACTTTAAGCCTCAATATTTGCAAGTCAGTGGCTCCTAGGTGGAGTTATTGAGTTCTAGGGGCTTTTAGTAAGTTTTGGTAGGTCAGTTGCCAAGCATCTGCATTTTGATAATAATGGTTATAGGGATGATGCAAAGAATGAAACTGTGAAAAACAGTCATAAGTCACTTTTTTCAGTGCCATTGTAAATTTGAATGATCACTAAATTAACTGTCTTAAGTAGAGGACTACTTGTAATGGATATCAGCACATACAGAGAAATGTTATGTGCATTCATAGTCAAAGAATTGGGAGAAAAGAAGGAAAATGTTCTACCAAGGTTTTGTTTTGAAATGGCAAAATAGAAATAGCTGATCCAGTCCATAAAAGATGCAAATTAGTGCTCGCTGGATTTTATGTATCATTCAAATGGAATATGACCAAAATGCTTGGCCAGATACCAAGAATACTATGAAAATTCAAACAATACCAGGAAGAAAAATATAGAAGATTGGAGCAGACTGAGAAAAAGAATAAAAATGATATAAGGCATTTTAATATTTTAAACATTGTTGAGAAAGCAGAAAGTCTAGACACTAAGGTTTACTCAGTGGAATAATTTAGAATATAAGAGTAAACTTATTCATAGCACCTACCACTGGCACAACAACATTCTTTCAGCTCTTTGTCTCTGAACCATGGAACTTTATGTGCTAGTAAAGCTGCATGAGTTTGATTAAATTAATGTATATACTGATGGTGTTGCTGGGACTGAGAATTTAGGATTGTAATACAAATTTTATCCTCCCTGAGTGAAATTTGAGCTAATGAAACTATAGCCACATGTATCTGTTTTTCAGTTTTTAAGAACTAGAAACTTGGTTTTATGAAAATTCAGGATGCTGGATCCCCCCCCCTGCCCCGTGGTATACTAAGGTGAGTCTATATGCGCATATGTATGCACAGACACATACATTGCAGAATATATTGTGCATAATAATGTAACTTTCATGGGCAGAATTTAGATCAATTGGATTGAGATGGGCAACTATAGAATGAATGAATGAATGAATGAATGAAAAAATAAATAAAATGATACATTGGAAGAAACCTACATCTCTTTCCTTCAGGCACATGCATTTCATTGGTTTCGTGTCTTTGGGCATGCATTTGCATTAAAAAAAGGAGAAGAAACTTCAGGAAAAGTACAGGATCTGCTTAATACAGATATAAAGTATCTTAACTTTCACCACATTTTGCCTTTCCAAGGATACATTGAACCAAAGTTTCATAAGCTTTTGTCCAGATATTTTCCAAGAAATGTTAGAGTATCACAAACATATCTCAATCCAGCAATACCAGTATGTCATAATATTTCCTCATAGTCTTTTCTTGATTGAAGTGGGCAGATGTCTCATCAGAAGCCCATATCTTTGTTGCTTGGTTGCTATAATCCAGGAATGCTAATTGTTGGAGCTACTCAAAAGAATAATTGCATTTTCACTAGCAGGTGTCCAACCTTTAATAAAACTAGGAGCTTGTAATGTAAAATTGGTCAATTTTTTTGGATAAGTTTTGGATTGCAGATGTTGCTGGGGGGAAAAAATCAGGAGGAATGCCTGTAACAATTCTGAAACAATTCATTTGCCTTGAGTTTCAACAAATACCAACCCTCCAAGGATAAAAGTCCATTGGAATTTGATGTAATTTGTCAAGCTCTGCCTAGACTTGTTTAGTAAAGGTTAAGTGCACTTTGCTTTGCTCACTGAGCTCATTCAAGCTTTCTGTCTGTCATGTGTTGACTGACTTTATCTGACTGCGATGACAAGTGCTGAAGACACCACGCAGGGCAATCGCCTATGTGCTGAAGTACTTAATTAAACTAGCCTTGAAGAAAAATAAATCTGTTTGAAGGTCATTCCTAGCCTTCCTTAGGCTACAATGACACCATCTGTTTTTTCCAAGATGTAGCCTAAGATGTTGTGGGCAACAGATGGTTCATTCAGTCCTTTAATTTGGATCATAACTCAATTTACCTACTTCAAGGTAAATCAGGATTTCATGAGAGGAATCCTCTGATAGAAGTCTGTTTTCCTGCCCTGCCTGGTAGCAAATTACTTTTACAAAAAATATTGTAAGTAATGAGAAATTCAATGTTGTAAGAATACGGGAACGTTATGATGCATGAGAGACAGTGTATGTCAGTTCTACCCAGAGGTGGTATTCACTTATTTTCCCTACTGGTTCGCAAATGTGAGTGCGGGCGCACATTCGCTTTGCTCGCACGTGCCCCTACCGCACATGCACATGCCCTCCCATGCATGCGCTTTGCTCGTGCACGCGGCTTGCACGCTTGCACGCGGCTTCAAAACATGCCTAAATAGGACGGCATAGTGCCGGGGCAGGTGGGCGCCCGCAGGTCGCCACTACCGGTTCTCCCAAACTAGTCCAAACCGGCTGAATACCACCTCTGGTTCTACCATTATCCAAACTTATGATGAACAGAAAATGGCCATTATCCTAATACGCCAATGGAAAGAATGTGAACCTATAATGCACAGCTTTTAGCCACTAGCAAACAACTGTTTAATTTTATCCTTTGGTTCATGGTCAAGATTTATTACCTGAATGGGAAGAAAAAATGTATCCCCCCTCCCAAATGATTCAATCCTACCATTGTTTCATTTGAACCTCAGAACAGGAGTAATTATCAAGGAAGAGAGATGTGTTGTTCTTGCTGTTGTTAATTTAAAAGAATACTTCCAAGAGATTTCTCAGGGCAAACACCCTCCCAAACCAATTTAAAGAGATGGAAACATAAATATAATAAAAGGGTAACAATAAAACAATGACGAAAACATCGCTCGCAGTTCTAACTTCCTGTTGTTTATAATGACACCCCCCACTTTCTGCATGCCTATCAAGGAAAAAAAAAGTATTGTGGAGCACTATGAGATGGGCATGTTCACCTTGGCACACATACTAGAGCTTAATCCTTGTCTTCTCTACCAAAATGTCAAAGTAGCCTGTTTAATTCTGAGTGGCACTAAGCGAGATACAGATAAATTGCTAGATTAATACTAACAAAGCTGTTTTAGCAATTTCCTCTTTAAAAAGAAAAAGGAACTATTACTAGCAAGGTAGATCATGGCATCTCTTTCATACTGTCCTGTATTTAAGTAGTGAAAAAAACATTGCATTGGATATCAGGGGTTTGATCCTTATCTTAAATCAGTTGCTTTGTTCATTGAAATAATTGTCCATCCAATAGAACTTTTAATGATATATGAGCATGTTAGGGTAGCTACCGGTAATTACATGCTATTTCAATTTAAATTATTTCCCCTTAATGACTGTGACTATTAATTTCTTGGCTGAGAAAGAATAGGAAATGGTATCCAGATGTCATGTGCGGGCAGACAAAAGAAATAAATCAGGAAATGCAACCAAATGAGATTTAATAAGCTTGAGAAACAAGAGCTGTAAGGAAACAAACTCAATGTTCACCTTTTGTGGTACAGAGAAATTGTGATCTCAGAATTATGATTATGAAATGTGCACACTTTTCAGTTAGATCAAACATCATTGGAACTGTTCACAAGTTATGTGATGCACCTAAATTAATTTCATTTTCTAAGTAGGATGAGGTCATTTGGATATTTAGAAAACACATCAATAGAACTTGAGGGCAAAAGAAGAAAATCACAGAGGCATCTTTGGAAAATTAACATTTGAATTCACTCTAGTCCAGGGTATTAAAAGTAAACAGAAAGCAGTGAAGCTTATTACACACCCTTCATATCTGAATTTCAAGAATATTTACCTCAACAGATATTTACAAGGATTTTTTAAAAAAGAAAACCAACATTTTCTTTCTGCATCTATGTCACAAAAGTTTAATTAATGGGCAACTCAACTTATTCAAAAATAATAAAAATGGAATAATAAAGCAGCACTCAATAAATCACTTTGACAATAAATCGGATGCAGCTTTACTTTACAATTTTCCAAATGGAGCATACACCCAATATTTAACGTCTGAAATCTAACTTCCTATGGCTCATAGGGAAAAAAATAATGGCTTTAGGGGGGAAAGTGTATTTTACCACTGATCACATTGGGACAAGAGAGGGCACAACCCCTACTACTTTACTTTTTTGTAATAACTCTCATATCCTACTTTATTTCTGGAAAGTTAAGCAATGGAGTGCAAGAATTCTGTCGTTCATCAATTTAGACGATCTCATTCTTCTCCTGTTTCTGTCAAAAATTGAATAATTTGTTTTTAAGTTGTATCAATACTTCAGAATTTGGTTGGTTTCCACCTTTAGTAGCTCCCATGAGTGAATAATGAAAATGGAAGAATGATGAGTAGAGGGAAGGATACACTAAGAATTCTTAGTCAACAATTTGTAGCTCCTCAAATATGATTACGGTTCTCAAAGCATTTTAATAGAATGAAGTAGCTTACATCTATAATATGGATTCAGTCTACCTGAGATATCCAGCAGTAGATGGCCAGAGATAGAAATATCTCAGGAAAGGCTAATATGTAATAGAGAAATATTTGTCTTATTCCATCCAGTTGAAAAAGTGGATTTGGGTTCTTGATACTAAGCACGTCAAACCACTTAGAAGTTCAAATACCTGTCTTTATCAATATTGCCCAATCTGTCTCCTCGCTCCCACAATGCGTGGACTTCAACTCCCAGAAATCATCAGCCAGCAAGGGTGGATAAGACTGCCATAGGACAGGTGAAGAATTATGGGGCATCCATGGTACTATGTTCTGCATATTCAGCCCATAGAAGCAGGGATTCCCTTTGGAACAGAATATCTTAGCACACATAGATATACACTTTAAAGCCCTTGGCACATAATCATCAATCAAATTAAAGATGGTTACTGTCTGCTTGGCAGAAATAATGTTGTGCTTCTAAAACACAGTGGTTTCATTTCTTGCAAAAATGATTAAAGAGGATACTTTTCTAGTTATTACCATATATATTGAATAAATATTAAACCCAGTCAACAAAATCCCTTTGGAGGTGGGGTGGGAGGAAACTCGCCAACATTATGGAAAACTCACCAAACCTTATGGAAAATATATTAAACCCAATTGAAGTTGTATTTTAAAATGCATCAAGAATAAAAGCATCAGATAAAGGGATCTGAGTTCTCCTGACTTAAGGTACACTGGGACTTGTATTTGTGCATGTATCTATATTCCAAATGTAATTATTTAGAGTTTCCATTTTTAACAAGATGCATTTACGTTACATCTTTTTAAATGGACAAGTGTATTCGTATTCTATGTTGAGTCAATGCGTAAGTCTTAGTGTCATCGCATCATTGGTATATCTTAATTTCTGCTAAATTGCAGTAAAATTTTGCTTTAATGGACTTCAGATGCAATAAACAAAATCTGTCAGTATACTGTGTATGGTTCTGTGCATGCATAAAAGCACATTTGCCATTTACACATGCATAACAATCCCATGCACCATTGTATCCATGCATACAATATATCAATTATGCATGTGTAAATCCCTATTCCCATTTTATGCATGTATAGATGTGTAAAATCTGCAGATATAAAATCTCATTCTGATTTAATGGATGCTTTACTTTAACAGGCATCCCCTTCCCCTTTTAGTTCATTAAATTGAGTGTTACTTTATTCTGTGTTTCATAACTAAATGCTAATTGACTATAAATGAGGACATTATGAATGAAAGAAGATTATGAAGAACAGCAAAATGGAATAGATAGATATTTTTTAAAAGGCTTTTCTTCCTAAGATCCTAGATGACAGATATGTCTGATTTATATAAAAGCTAAAATTTTCTGCACAAAAATATGCTATTAAAAAGAGTGCTTTTAAAGATGTATCTATTGTTTCTACGAAGGGCCCAATTTCTTTGACTAATGGTAAATTTTAAATGAAGGGGAATAAACGCTTTCTGAAAAATGTTTCTGCACTGGAAACAGTACTGCTTCTTTTCTCTAATGCTAAAATAGCAGCTTATTTTTGTACACTTTGTATGGCTGATGCTGTTCAAAAAATAAACTAATATATCTCTTTGTGGATTACATAGAAGATATTTGCATATTTGTTCATTTATTGACACCTTAAACAAAGTTTCCTAGATCGGGAGGTTCTGCAACTCCGGCTACATCAGATACACGTGCTTGGGTTAGGTCTGAGAGAAAGATCTAATACAATATCATTTGGTTATACATGTCTGTGTGCGTGTGTGTGTGTGTGTGTGTGTGTGTGTGTGTGTGTGTGTGTGCGAATATAAATTTTAGCCTTTGGAGGAACTGTATTATCTAAAGAGAAAACCATGGCTTACAATGGAAATCCTACTCCTAACAATTTCGGTTGGTCTGTTCCAAGCATGATGACATCTGGACTAAATCCAGTATTTCTTTCTTTCCACTTTTTTCTGAATCAATTTCATACTTCCCTCTCTATCCTTGATATGTCACTTCTTAAGTGTTGCCTTTAGTGTTAACTGCAGTGTCTTCAGTACAATACTCTCACGATAAGAGAGGGACTGGGGAAAGGCTGCCACCCGTGAAATATGTAGGAGTAGCAGAAGTTGAAACAACACGTAGTCCAGTTTTTCACCTTACTGCCTCAGTCTGTTTTTAGATGAGTGGAAATATTGCCTTTTTAAAATATGCAAACCCTTTGCCTTGATATTATCTGCTATACAGAATGATTCCAGAAATCTTTGACATGAATGGCTCTACAAAGTCTAAATTCCTCCAGCTCTTCCATCCTTGTAAAAATAAAATGTCTAAGTGACAGGGTTGATCTCTTGCCACATGGCACGATGTTGTATACAAAATGTTATGTTGGAATAACAGAATGAAAACCGATTACCTAGAGAGAACCGAAAGATTGAGCAGCCTTTCAAGTCAAAAGTGAGGCTCTATAGGATGTTACTTATAGCATCTCAGGTGAATCATTCCATACATTAAGTCATTAAATCAGACTCAACATAAATGCCTAGTACAACCAATTCCAATTAGCAGATCATACCCTATTTGCAACAGGCCAGTCTTCTACTGTGAAATGTATACCAGTTTCCCCCCTCAGTGTAAAAATATACAATGCTACTGCATATATATATATATATGCTGCAGTTAAATGTTCAATCAGTCCTTTTTTTTCCTGAAAGTTCTGGTTTCTTTTTCCTTTCGTATATTTTTCATACATCTCCTACCCAGACTACTGTGTTGCCCTTCTTGATTCCTGAAACTTCACAGCGTAATGTATTTTGTCTTCCATTAATTATAAAGAGTGAACTCTTTGCTGGTGTTAGAAGGTATTGACCAAATAATCCACTGTCTTGGATAATTCTGTTGTAGCTGTTCCAGGGCCAGTCTTTAGGTCTGACAGGGTCTTTTAAATTCTTCAAGAGGTCCATTTTCCCTGTCGACAACTCAATAAAAAGTACATCTGTTTGCAAATGTGAAGAAGCATAAATATAATACTGATTGGCTTCAGTGAAAGAGGATTGGAATGCCAGATGAGATATGTGCATAGAGGTTTGTAAATCATAAATCAACTTGATTTCTCCTTGGACTGTTATGGCCTGGACTCTGATCCTCCTACTCTCTTCATCTGCACTGACCAAATATCGTCCATCTGGAGAGATGTAGGGAGTACCTGATACATCATCATTGGGACCAATAACAGAATCTGTAACACTGTCAATTATAAGTTGTGGAATTCTTGGTATGGACTTGTTTGCTTTGCACTGCACAAAGAAATAACCTCCCAAGTGAGTGTAGGCCATGGCTTGGGGCAGGCAGCTGTAGTTTCCAAAGCTGATAGTTTTGATATGAGCCATGGTTTCCAGATCGATTTTGTGAACTGCAGGCTTTGACTTATTGAAGATGAAACCAAACCTGTAAATAAAAGGCAAAACATGGCATAACTAACTATGCGCTTTAAGAAACGTGGTTCCATTCATGAGTGAGCAAGTTTATGGTGCCCAAGTGCTCAAAACCAACATTTATTTAAGGAACCTTTATAGCAAGAACACACAATTTTCAGGTGAAATGCCAAACTTCAGTCTCAGGTATGAGATACTATGGCCCACCTTCTCAAAATTTGGAGTGAACACAATAAACAGTGAGTGAAGTGAGCACAGAAATTAGATACCATGTACAATAAATTAATTTCAAATATTTAGTATGACCACTGCTGCATCTTTAATAACTTCTCATCTGTCCCAGTGAAAATTACAGTTTGATGAAAACTCAGAAGAAGCTTTAGGCAACCACCAAATCTGGAGCCTCATCTTACCCAACCTTGCTTAGATCAAATGTCACACTATATTTTGATCATGGGAAGGAATGAGACAAAGAAATTTTACCTTGTTTAATGCCACATAGAGCTTAATTCTGAGCTGCAATAGAATATATTTAGTTGGACACACAGAGATATTCAGGGAAAAGACATTAAAGGTGAAACAACACACTGTCAAGTTTTGTACCATGGAATAAATGGATTCTGTGCTTTCAAGATTTCAAGAGATTGAAATGGTGAAATGCCAGAGGACATTTTTGGGTAATAGCAGAAGATCATTGCTTCTAGCATTTGCTTTAAGTCTCTTGCTGCAAAAAAAAAAAAAATAGCATTGTCCTTCTGGTTATTGCTTTTCAGTGTCTTAACGTATGTTTACATTGCATAAAGATTTTTAAATATATCAGACTAACATAAACCTGACTTCAATACGTGATACAAAAAACTATTTTTTTCAAGATATGTAAGTCTTTTCTCAGTGTTCTCGAGTTGCTCTTAGCCATTGGTAGCATAGACATTTGAAATCAAAGGGTTTACTAAATCTACATCCATTGCAAAATATAAATGTCTATATAGAAGAACTAGCTGGGGACACATATGATGGTAGATTTTTTGGGGGGCAGATGACAGTATATCCTGATGCCCTTTAAATTCTCCTTCCTTTGCAGAAAACGCTTATTAAACAGAATGAGGTGGAAAAGTGCTAGGAGAGTTGAAGAAACACTAAGTGTTACAATCTGTCTTGAATTGAAAAGACGGTATCTCCCATTGTGACTTGAATTCAAAAGAATTCTAATGTTCTACATGGATGGTCCCTCCACCCGGAGAGATCAAAATAAGAAGATTATGGTATCTGGACTACCAAATCTGGATGACCACAAAGGACAGATATATAGCAGCATTAATTTGGAATGGGTTTTCATAATTTCTCAATCCCAATCTATACAGTTTGTGACCCCCCCCCCCCGATAACCATGGTCCTAATATTCCAATTCCTTTGATTGAAAACCATATTTCTGACAGTTCTAGTACATAGAAACTCATTCTTTCTCCAAATAATAATCATTATTGTAAACCACAAAGAATTTTGGGATTTTGGTGGATAGTGCATAATTATCTGTTTGTGTGCATGCATAAACAGAAAAAAATAGAGTTGAAAACTGCACAATATCATGCATAAAAATTCATTCCTTAAGAAAAAAAGGTTTTTTATTCTCTGATGCTGCAAATAACCCTGGGATTTAGTTTGTCTTGCATCAATTACAAATTAAAAAAGAAACCTAGTGCAGAAAATGAAAATGGTGTGTGACTAAGGAATAATAAGATTATGCCTGCTGTTCTTTTGTATCAGGATGCATTGAAGTGCATTTTAAAGAAAAATACTTTGTTTAAAGCTCTTCTGTGCTTACAATAAATGTAAGGCTGCAGTATAAACCAGTGGTAACTTTAAGACATAAACTTTAAGACAGGACTTCAACTTCCTTCTCCATGGCTGGCTGGGGAATTCTGGGAGCTGAAGTTTACATACTTAAAAGCTGCCAAGTTTGAGAAACACAGGCCTAAACAGACATCTGGTAGTTGGATTTATATGCTCATGGAGATTTCTTAGGAGACATACTCAGGGTTACTTTGACAGGTGAATGAAACAGATCAATGATACACCTGCTGTTATTAAATAAGCACTCAAGCATTTACTGTACATTCCCTCAATTTCTTTCCTCTTGGTGGCTAGATTTTGTTGTTGTTGTTCAAACCCAGAGTTTGAACATTACTAATTATAATTTCCTCAAGGAGGCAGTTTCAAAAATCATTAATTTATATTGACATCAATACTTTTGTCGTTCCATATGAGATAATAAGATATAGTACAGGGATTCTTCCAAGCTCCACCACCTGTCTTAGCTGACTGTAACTCAGCCCATTTTTGGACCTTGTGCTAAATTATTGTTTGAGTTGACATGCAAATGTATGTGAACTTCTTACTTGAAATCTAAATTGCAAAATTGAAGATAGGCTCGCAAGATCACTTGGGATTGGTGCTACTGTAACAGCATCCCATGGCAATCTCCCTGCCTGAGCTGCTGGATGCCATCTCAGGGTTGGCTGTGGAATTCTCCAGGCTTATAATCCTGGAGGACTTCAATTTGTTCTCCCTGGGGCTAGCCTTGGAAGCAGCTTGGGAGTTCATGGCCACCGTGGTAGCGATGGGCCTATTCCAAGTCATTCATGGTCTGACTTGAAACATGCCAGACATGATTTTCTCATCAAAGCAGTGGCAAGAAGGGAGAGCTACCTTTGTCATGATTTGATCATGATCAGATCATAAGTCTGATCATGATCAAACTCTATTTATTACACTTATATTACGGTACTCCTTTCCTCCAAAACCTCAGGCTAATTGACCTAGGAATTTCATTTCAGGTTATCCCCACTATAGCAATCCTGTGATATGATTTGGATGGGGGGGGGCAGGTCAAAGTTATCTAGCTAATTTGCATGACTTAAACCTGGGTTTCCTGAGCTTTAATCCAATGATTTAAATACTGCAAACCCCCACTTTACCTAGATTACACCTGGAATCCCATTGCAATTCTACAGATCCATATTATTGTGATTTTATTATGGTTTTATCTTAATTTTATATTTTATTTTATTGTATTGTCCACACACACACACACACACACACACACACACACACACACACACACACACACACACACACACACACACACACACACACACACACACACACACACATATATATATATATATATATATATATATATATATATATATATATATATATATATATATATATATATATATACTGTATGTATATACTCTGTGTGTGTGTATGTGTATGTGTTTATACTGTCGAGTCACCTGAAATACCCAAATATGGGAGGGAGCATACTGCTTCCTTTTGCCTTTCAGCCCCACTCCAGGGGCTATCGAGGCTACAAACCATATTTTCAAATTTACAAAGAATGAATAAAGAAATAAAGGGAGACTAGTATAGATCTATGTCAAGCTATTTAGCTCTCGTCAGCTAGCCATACCCTTCTAGGATTTGAACTTGGGCTATTTTGTATATATTTGCTGATGCTTTATTTAATCTGAATTTGCATATCAATGATTGCATGGCCTCTGTAGATGTCATATGCTAATTAAAATTAAAATAAACATCTGGAATTGGAATACTAGTATACATATGTGTATCTGTATACATTTATGAATGATAATAATTTGTATGTCACCATTGGCTGTGCAAATGTACATTGCTATTTAAAGCAAACATATACAATTTCTGAAATAGCATAGGGTTTCCCCCCCCCCTTCATTAAAACAAATAACAACAACAAAAATAGTGTTGCATTGTCATAGCAAACTTTTTGCAACTCACTGGAATTGATTCTGGGTATTGTACAATCAACTGGCTTCATGAATATTGGTGATATTGCTTTATGACTAGATCAGGATTCCCCAACCTTTTTGGCTTTGCAGACCAGCGGGGATGGTTCTATGCAAGCAGCAGGCATGCAGACCTGCTGTTTGTGCAAGCGGAGTACGCGTGCACATGCTTGCCTGCTGCTCATGCAAGTGTGGATGCGCGCATGTGCACTTGCCCACCACTTCTGCGGCCTGGTTCCGAACAGCTCAAGGCCTGGTAGTGGGCCATGGCCCAGAGGTTGGGGACCCCTGGACTAGCTGGTACATTTGCAATGGCTCTCAGCCAAGAGTAGAAAGACATAGATAAGAATTCCTCGAATCATGAATCTAACACGGTGGGGAGGTATTCCAACTTAACTGCATTATTAATTTTCTTCCTGAAAACATACTGAATATGCGTCAGACTGCAAAAGCTGAAATCCATTTATTAGACCAAAACTTAATATGTAAATCATCGGTTGAAATTTTCATCAAATTAAATTAAAACTCAGTGACAATCTTGGGAATAGATGAACTAATGGATAATTCTATCAGACTAGTCATGACTGCTCCATTGCTTCTTCTTGGGGTCCATTCTGTCTGTCTGATATCATATCCTGTTTCTACACTCACAAGAGGCTTTACAGAAGATGTTATGTCTTCTTCATGAGGGTTTTTTTTTTGGCAAGAGTACAAAATCAAAGCAGAATTATTTGTGATTCAGAAGAATTGTTAGACTGAAGGCAGGGGTGGGTTCCTCCTGGTTTGGACCAGATCGCCCAAACTGGTAGTGGCCCACTGGTGACATCACGGATCCGGTTCGGTCGGTGACGGTCCGTGGGCGCCGCCATCTTTTTTTTGGATTTTTTTGAATTTTTTTTTGTGAATGTTTGGATGGCTTCTCCTCTTCCACTGCTTGAAAAAGGGCCCTCCCGCCCGCCCCCGGGTTAATACTGACCTTTATTTCTTCACCCGAAGCACAGCTGATCAGCTCCTCAGCTGTGTTTCGGGCTGATTCCTGCTACTGAGCGTGCACGGAAGCCAAACTGCATGAGAGGACATGCGCACACACGCGCAAAATGTTGCGATGCGAACCGGTGGTGAAGGTAAGTGGAACCCACCCCTGACTGAAGGTACAACTGTTAGCGAACTCTTACCTGATGTGATTGATAATCAGATTTGTAGGTGGAATAAAATAATCATCCATTCCAGTCAGGTGGGTACCAATGATTTGCTGGTTCTCTCCTGTACTTGCTTCTGATATTACCTACCATGAATAAACAAACATTGGCCACTGATAGGAAGTACTGAAATAAATAACTAGAAGGCCTAAAATGCATATGAGACCAACAAGATTGTGGTCATCTGCATAATAGTATTTCATAAGCCAAAATGATGGTTACATCAGTTCCTAAAAATAAGTATGTTGATGAAATGGCATCTCTGTGTAGGTTTGTAAGATCAGAGAATAATTTCAGTTTATGTTCAAGCTGTTTATACTGCTATACAATATAGTCATGCAGGACTTGAAACTGTCCCACATCAAAACCTGCAATGATTTTTCCACACTAGCTACAATGAACATGGATGTTATATTCATGTTTGTCTAATCTACTGTAAACACACAAGGCCACATTCATTGTGTTGAATGTCCACAGCAAAGTTACAGTATCTAATCATTTCTATAAAAGTATATGTACTATATTATAGCTATTAGAAGATGAAGTATGGAAATGAGAAAATATTTTTTTTACTATTCTATTTTTTTTAAGTCTAACCTTTAAAAATGAAGTTCTTTATTTTTAGGGAAACTCTCCTTTTCTCCAGTAAAATCAGCGAAACATAAAGGTGAAATCTTAAAAAAAGTGTTTACATTCTGAGATTCTTTTGTAGGAAAGTGCTTTTGATTCAACATAGCTACTCATCAACAAACTCATTAGAAATCTGTTGTTGAGCAGGAATACTTTAGAGCAGGGGTTTCCAATCCCCGGGCCACAGTACTGATCTGTTGGCAGTTAGGAACTGGTACACACAACTAGAGGTGTGCGGTGGACAAGTGAGCAAAGCCAAAACCACCTCCCCTGGTCCGTATAATAATTGTCTTCCACAAAACTGGTCTCTGGTGCCAAAAAGTTGGGACCAATGCTTTAGAATGTACATCTAAAAAATTCACAACCAAAACTGCTAGAGCAGTGATGGCGAACCTATGGCACATGTACCACATGTGGCATGCTGAGCCATATCTGAGGGCACGCGAGGCGTTTCCCTATGTCAGCTCCAGCACGCATGTGCATGCTGGCCAGCTGATTTTCAGCCTTCTTTTCGGCCATTTTCGCTCTCCTCAGGCTTCAGGAAAACCTCCTGAACCCTGGGGACAGCGAAAAATGGCCCAATGGGCCAACCGGAAGTTCGGAAATGAACTTCCGGTTGGCCCGTTGGGCTGTTTTTCGCTTCCCACACGGTTCAGGAGGCTTTGTGGGGGGTTGTGTGCATGCGCAGGAGGGCAGCGGGGGGTTGTGCACATGCTCGGGGAAGGCATTGCATTATGGGTGTGGGCACACACATGCGCGCTATTGCGTGCGCATGCACCCTTTTGGCACCCGAGCCAAAAAAGGTTCGCCATCACTGTGCTAGAGCCTTAAGAAAAATGCTTCAAATATTTTCTTTGGTATATTTAGAGTTTTCTTCATTATACTACTAAAATATTATATTTCTTGATGAAGGGGTTTAACATAATCAGGAAAACACAGTATATTTTACCCTTCCTTCCTAATACAATATAAGCAAAATTAGAGTAATGCAGTGTATGCAACAGAATCCTAGGTATTCTATAATTTGTGTGAAATAATCTGCTAAGTGTTGCAGTTCAGACAATTAGGAGCTTGTACAGTGGACCCACAGTAATTTACTTTTTGTGCCATGATCATTTGCATATAGAGATGGCTTAGTCACTATTACAATGGGTAGACAGAGAATGATATTGAAGGTTCCATTAATTATAAGAACAAGCAGCACAAGTCCATAGGTTTCTACACGCATAAATGGAAGGCTGTGAGTAGGGCTAATGCTAGAATTGTGTAGGGACATCTTTCTTTCTGTCTCTACAGTGCTGGAAGGTAATCTACACTTACAGAATCTTGACTTTCTAAAATCCTTTTTTTTTGTTTATTTCAATAATGCAAATTACAATACCTAGGAAACTGGCAAAGATAAGAGTGTTCATACAGAGCACATTCTGTGTAGCAAAGGAAAAACAGCTTGGTTCAAGATTCAAGTTTATTTAAGCTTTTCCATGAGACCTAGCAATTTTTTGGAGGGGGGAATCAATTCCATAACCCTGAATTCTTTAAATTTGGTGTCTTTTGTGGTGGCTTGCAATCCACAACTAGATTGTGGCACCAGAGAAGGATGATGGGTTTTCTGGATGGAGAAAATGAAAAGAAATAAGAGAAAGAAAATAATGCAAAATAAAAGAAATAAAAGGAGAGAACTAGCATTTAGGGTAACTCTAAAATTAACTGCTAACAATTAAAAGTGATGTCTGATTAAATGATGATAAGAAGAATGGGTGGTGGACTTCTATGATCCCATTATGCTTGAAGGATTCCTTTTGATCTAGTGGAAATCTTGCAAACAAGATAAGGAAAGAGGTTGCTAGTTCTTCTTTCCTTCATCATCTCCTTGCCCCCATCTCCAGAATCTATTCTGGGGGATGATCTCCTCCAAAACTAAGGAGGATGAAGCAAGAGGCTGCAGAAGAGGACAAATCAACAGAAAGTGTCCTCTCTTGCTCTTTCGTTAAGTGATAATTCTTGGAGATCAAAAACTTCTCAGTGATGTTGAATATCTTCACCCAGTGACACTGAAATTGTCAGTACATTTCAACAAGCACGTTTCTGTCTGTCAGTTCTGTTTTCAGACTGCTCAAAATAAAACAAAAGATGGAACTACTCTAAACAGAGGAGCGGAGGAGGGTGCAAAATTGGTATGCAAGTGAACAATTATATTTCTATTTTTAAAATCCTGTTTATAAAAAACTATAAATACACATTGAGGTATTAAACTCATTGGAAACTTACCTGTAGTGTTGGATGGGATTTCTTCATATCCCCCCAGCTAAGTACCCATATTTGGTCATGTGATTTATCATAATGTAACTTCACTGGCAGAGGATCAACATCCAGAGACTTCAAAGAAACAACAAAACAACAACAAAAACCAATTGTGTTAGTTCTTTTTCATGAAGAGGGAATGCAGTCTCTGAATCTGGAAACTAACGCAGTTAACAAACTGCTAATGAGAATTGCTGGATATGTTTTCCATTTTCTATTAAAATTAGACAACATAGCCTGCCATTTCTATTGTAAATGCCCTGTAGAAGACCTCATGGCCTGCTGAGACCTGCTCCTTATATTAGTAGTACTAATGTCATCTATGATATCATCCTGTAGATGGTCTCCCAGCATCCTTATTACATATGCAATTTGCATCCAGATTCATGCCATTGGCATCAACAAAAGACCTAAGTCTAGTGGCTTTTCTCCATACAGTGTTCATTACATTCAGCTATGAGGAGCTTTGGAATGTCCCCTGCACTGGAAAGTGCTTGCCATTTTCACAAAGCTTCTCTTTCTTTCTTTCTTTCTTTCTTTCTTTCTTTCTTTCTTTCTTTCTTTCTTTCTTTCTTTCTTTCTTTCTTTTTTCTTTCCTCTCTCTCTCTCTCTCTCTCTCTCTCTCTCTCTCTCTCTCTCTCTCTCTCTCACACACACACACACACACACACACACACACACACACACACACACACACAGACAGACACACAGAGTCATGTGAAAAAGAAAGTATGCCTTCTTTGAGTTTTATGGTTTTTATGCATCAGGACAAAGTTAAAAATCATCTGGTCCTTAGAGGTTTTTAATTGTAGGTAAATACAACCTCAGATGAAGAAGAACACGTCATATATTACACCATGTCATGGTGGAAGTCAATGGACTGGAATGACTACTTGGAAGTTAATGTCACTAATTTCAGTGCATATGAAGTCATTGCAGTAGAAAACCTTATTATTGGTTTCCATTGTACTCAATAGGATCTATTTTAAGTAAGGATGATGTACAAAGATCAGGCTTCACGTACTGCATATATTCTTACAACAGGATAGAACCTTGATGTACTTATACATTAGATCTGGTCACATACATACAGTGTTATATTGAATATTGGTACAAGAAAATAATTTCAGTCTTAGCAAATCCTGAGAATCGTACATGCCAGCGGTGGGTTCCTCCTGGTTCGGCCTGGTTCTCCGAACCGGTAGCACCGGTGGCATGAGGCTCCGCCCACCCACCCGGGATGCTTCTGTGCATGTGCAGAAGCATTGCACGCGCGCGAACGGGCAGCAACAGGTTTTAGAACCCACTACTGGAATATGCATATGTTCATTGATTTTTTAGAACCCATTAGAAGTGTGCAGTAGAAAATGACCCTTTTTCTACTGGCCATTTTATCTTGCTTGCAATAGAAACCTTGTTGTATTTATAACAAACTGCAAATAGGGGTTTTCCCCCTCAACAAACAGACCAAATAGTAGACTGAAGGCCATGGTTAAGGCAGTAGCTAGAATCTCCTCAGGGAAACAGCAAAATTCTTTGCATTGTCAAGGCTATTTTTCCCATCTTAAAACAACTAGTTGTCACTGTAAGATTACCTGAATGATTTTCTGTGTCTGAATATCAAGGATCATTATTCTATTCCACTTAGGCTGAGTAACATAAATATATTTGTCTCTAACATTGACAGCAGAAGCCCAGAGGCAAGACTGAACAACTTCACCTTCAAGAGTAGGACAGATATCTGCCTGAAATAAAAAGAAGAATAGAGTTTGAATCTCTGTCAAACATATTCACAAAGAGGGAACCCTCCTCCCCAAACCTGAGGATGTTAAGTAAAAATTAAGCACTTGTTTATGCACTTAAGTACAGAAATTTTCTTACTTGTACTGGAAACAGCCTTGTGCTCTTTAGTATGCAATACTTTGAATTTTATTTTACTTATTATTTAGACGTATAATCCACTGTGTCCCCCAAAACTCAAAGCATCTCTCTCCAGCATAAACATTAACTTTCAGATTGGATCTGTTGTTCTGCATTCAAAATTGCATTTTCTATAGCCAAATGCAATGTACCATATCAACAAACAAGCACCAAACTCAGCTTTGTACTTTTTTATTCATACACATTTGTATAACTTGTTCTCCCTTTTCATAATTCAATTAGGCTCAGGTTTCTCAATTAAGTGAGGCTCAAATTAGGCTCAGGTTTCTCAGTCTGTGGCTTGAAACCTGATAAATTTGGCCCTCCAGAGGAATTTTACCTTAGAGCAAATTGGGGGAAGATTGTCACAATTTTTTTAAAAAAAAATCCCTTGATGTGGCTTGCACAGGCAAGAAGGGACACTGTTAAAAATTCATTTTGTGCTTGCTCCGTTTATAAATCCATTACAGTACCACAAAATTTGCAAATCCTCTAGTATATAGATTAATGTTTAATTATTAAAACTAAGAAGTGTATTTATTTCCTCAACGCGTCACCAAGGAAATTTTGTTTATAGGGGAGATATCACTTATGTTAGATGCCACCATATCTACAGAGTTTAAGAATCCCTGCATTAGATCAACATTATCAATACTCTAAATATAAATCATGACTCCAGACTTACATAACTGGTGAACACTTTCTCATTTGGTTTGATATGTCTCTGGATCTCACAGTCAGTTGGCTGAATTATTGTGATTCCATCCTCAGAAAAGACATAGAACATACTTCCCACACTGAGCCCTTGAAGAAAAAAAAAGAACAAAAAGAGCAAGGGAAGAAAAGTCATATTTCCTATGTCTAAAAGCAAAATGAAAGCCAAACCAGAAAAGGAAAGTACTAACAAGGCTGGAAGGAAAAGGAAAAACACCTAAAAATTAGGATGCTTTTGGTGCATTCACAAAATTAAAGTTCATATCACAAGTACGGCTTCAAGGTGTGGGAAAAGAGGTACAGGTAGACCCAAAAATGTTTTGCCTTGGTGGTAGCAGTCAAAACTTCAAATAAGGAACTGGGGTCATGAGTCTGTTGATCAGACAAGCAGGCTTCCTTCCTTTACATGAAAAAAAGAGAGAGCTAACCATTTTGGTTTTTCAGGAAAATGCCTCAAAGGCAGGAATCCCATAATGGATTGCACATAGTTCCAAACTGAAGCAATACGTGTCATCTATGGCTTTCAGGGAATATTTTGTTTGGTGTCCAATAGCCTTTGGGGGATCAGTCAGTTCTCATAGCCACCAAAGCAAAGACATTTTTGAAATTTTGCAAACTCTAATTCACAAATATGGAACCTTTTAGCATTGCAACAGCACTCATCTGTGAAAACTGGGGCATTCCAGAAGTTTGAGAAAAATAATTTGTCAATGAGCTGCTAGTAAAAGATTGCATTCTACATTTGTGCTTAATCAGAATGTCCCATGACTTAGGCAGAGGACTTCATTTTCCATTACATGCAGAAGCAGTAATAAATACATTGTATGCTGTACTGAGCAGCTTTTCCATCATTTTTCAGCAATCCAATCAATACACATGATCAGAGTACAGATTTATACTGGCTGTTTTGTAATGGCTACTGTCATTCCAAGTGAGATTGATAGTGTACTTATCTGCCAAATATCCATAGTTCTGTTGTAGTCAAATTTTGTTTTACTACTTTTTTTTGGTTTTGCATGGAATGTACATATATGTATATATTAATTTAAAATTTCAGCTGTTATAGATAGTAATTCTGCTTCAGCTAGTGATCCCCAAGTCCTGTTCAGACTAGAAATGTTCTGGAGTAGATCACATGCTTCCAGGACTGGAAATTAATCCAGTTTAGGTTAACCACTTTCACTCCCACTTATTTCAAGGAGAGATAATTCAAATCATGCTATTACTACAACTGAGAGTGCATTGTCAGAATCAGAGACAGTTTAATAATTTAAAAAGGCCTTTGATTGGGATAATTGCTTTTAAAAAAATAACAGTTCCAGATAATACTTATTTTCTTGGTTAATGGATGTGAACTTGCAGAAAAATAGACCAAAGAAACACAATAGTACCTGGATTATTCAATCTTATTATGTTTCAGCCTATGATGTTTAGCCTCCTAGTTATACCACAGAAATACCCCAGTTAAGGCATCAAAATGGGTCTAGAAGAATGAAGCTTAAATGTGATGCTAGAGTGAGGAACCATGCACTTCTGAAAGGATAGCTAATGCCTGGCAGCTTTAATTGCTGTGGATCAATTAAAGACTTTGGCTCAAAGTTTCTTAGGTAACAGTTCATTACTGAGAACCTTTTCAGCTCCCATTCAACAGGGATTAAATATGCACATTTGGAAGGTGGAGTTTGGCCTCTGATGAAATGAGTGCACATTTCTGCAGATATATAACACTGGGAGATTTTTAATCAAATTGTAACAATCATGCAGTAATTTATGTGTAATTGTGAATTATGAATAGTTCATGCACACTAACTTCCTATTCTGCACGACTGTTTTGATAAAAATACATGATCCACATTCTAGATTTGATACGTCATACCCTTAAAACAGTTGCTAATGGTAATATCAAGAATGTATTTAATGTTGTTTTTATTATGTTATTAGCGATACAAACACACATTCATGATACATTTTCTATTAGAATACGAGAACCAGTATTTCAATTGCTAAAAATTATGTCTACTTTTATAAAGTACAGTGTTCTGTTTCAATTATTTTGTATTTTGAACAGAGTTTAGCTCCAAATGGGCTTTTAGAATTCTTCATTTCACATAGCATTCTCTTCCAAGGAACATCTTTGGTTTTTTCCCCCTCCATTTGAAGTATCCTATTGAATTGATTTCAAAGAAAGATAATGTAACCCCATGACTGAATAAGTTTTCTCTCAGGGATATTAACTTACAATACAGCAGAGCATAATAAACAAAGAATGGTTCTCACAATCTTTTTGCAGATGAGTAAAATTTAATTTTCTCCTATCATTATATCTGTAATCTGGATGTCTTTTCATTATTTGAAGTCTGATTGTCTTGTCCTCGTTCTGAAATATCCAGTACAGCAAATTTTAAAATTCAGGAATAACTGACATAACAACTCAGAAGGCACTGCAACATTCGTTGCCATCATCTATATGAGGTTACATTTATTTGAAATTAATCTTAAAACTGCCTTTCTGATTTTCTCAGCATTTTGTAATAGACATTTTATATGTCTACTTGTCTGTTTGCTATTTCTCTACTTAATCATGTGTGACTATTTCTACTTTCATATCATGAGAGATGAATGAGGACATTAGAGAACTGAAAGAAGAAAGGAAGGAGGGGAGTTTCTGTAGCTCTGATCTGCTGCTTCTTGAGCCCAAGAGCCAAGCTGAAAACTGTAGGAGATCCTGAAAGTGTAATATCTTGTGTTTTCTTTATTGCAAAGTTCATTTCACTGTTATATCACTATTACTGATGTCTTTAATAAGAGTTCTAAACAATCTAAGAAGCCTTATGATGCTAAGGGCTAAAGGATACAGCCTTTCATCACAGGGTGCCACCAATATGGATTATATTAGTAATTTAGCAGGATGTCAAGCTGTTTATAGGTCTGCCAAAGGTCTAGAAAGTTAGCCATGAACACATTTGGTCATAATCAGCATTTGTTAAGTTCAAAAAGTTAAACAAGAATTCCCATGCTGAATGTTTTGCATGTGCAAATATATAAGAACATTTATAAATAAAATTATATTTTGATACATGGATGAATATGTATCTTGTATTTTCATATAATATCTTTAAATCTGAAATGTCAGCATCCATGACCCTATCCTGTCGTGTCGTATCATGTCGTGTCCTATCTTATCTTATCCTATCCTATCCTATCCTATCCTATCCTATCCTATCCTATCCTGTCCTGTCCTGTCCTGTCCTGTCCTGTCCTGTCCTGTCCTGTCCTATCCTATCCTATCCTATCCTATCCTATCCTATCCTATCCTATCCTATCCTATCCTATCCTATCCAATCCAATCCAATCCTATCCTATCCTATCCTATCCTATCCTATCCTATCCTATCCTATCCTACCCTTCCTTTCCTTTTTGCAAATGATCTAATGTTTGCTTTCCAAAGGAACATTTCAAGCATTTCATATTTTTCAAGCATGATACTGTGGAATAAGGCCAGGGTTGGTTGCCTTCCAATCCCATTGTGAGATGTTATAAGGAATATTTGAATCTTGAAAATGTTTGATTGTTCAAAGCTGTGTACAAGAACTGAATGCATAACTGCCAAATAAGCAGACATGGATAGTAAGCAATGTTGTGTTTTGCTTAAAGAAATGAGTGCGGCCATTTCCCCCCCTCTCTGTACAGGACATTGAGGAAATATGGCACTGAAGAATGTGGCTAAATTAAATAATCTATACAAACACAATTATGGAGCAAGAATGACAGGGACTGGTTACTATAGTTTATAAGTCAAAAATAAATATTATTCTGCTAATAGTGATGATAATATATTTAAATTCTCGATAATGGTTTTTTTTAACACGTGGAAGATTTAATACAGTCTTCCCAACCTAGATGCTTTTCAGAGGGGTGAATTTCAACTCCCAGAATATTTAATAATGACTATGTAGTTGAAGAATTCTGAGGGTGAAAGTCCATATAGGTAGAAAATGTCCAGGTGGGACAAGATTGGCCTGGCCCATCATATATCTTAGGCACCCTTTTGAAAATGTATATTACTGTATTCATATTGTTCCAATTATGCAATTGGTTTGCCTGTGCCTTAAACTGAGACTGGCCAACACTGCTAACACTAGTGGAAGATCAGTGGAGAATGGTTTCTTATGGATTTATTAAAGCAGACAAGCACATTATCACTACAACAAGACAATGTTACTGCAGTACCTTCCTCTCGCCACAGTATGTTTGCAACTGCAGCATCAGAGAAATGGGAGAGCCAGAAAATGGAAACAAAAAACAATGTCAACATTTCATTGTAGCAGTTAAATGACGTTAATATTCTTTTGTTATTTTCTTACACAATAGCAATTTCTGTAATAGATTGCATTTTTCCAGAGAAATGAGGTTGTTGGAGGGAACCTCACCAATTTTGAATTTCTGTGTTAGAATTCCAGACAACCCCTCCCCTCCCAGTCAAAGTATTTGTACATAGGAAAACCATCACATTCACCAAAGTATGTTGGATTTTTGCCTGCATAAGGGTGGTAATCTTTGAGACAACTCACTGTAATCACATAGAGCAGGTGTACCAACCACAATCATGTCTAGGCTATACATAACTTCCTACAGGTCAAAAATAAATATTATTCTGCTAATAGTGATGATAATATGTTTAAATTCTCTATAATGGTTTTTTAAATGTGGAAGATCTAATACAGTCTTCCCAACCTAGATGCTCTTCAGAATAGCCTTGGTTAGCTTGGTACGTGTTTGCTACAAGCATAATCTATATTCCTCCAAGAACAATCCCACTATTTTATGTAAACTAGAATATCTAATGTAGTGGCTACCTTATAGCCAATGCACTCCTGGCCTCTTCCAGCTGTGGACTTTAGAGCTATTCTGCCATCTAACATAAGATGGCAACATTCTGTTTGTCACTGAAAGCAAATTATTTAGGCAGATGTATTCAATTCCAATTCTCTCCTGTTGATTTTGTTGTGATATACACACCGGAATTAATGCCATACATTTTTACACTTATCTGTAAGCTATCTTACAGGTAGATTTGTTTTTAAAGTTATGTGTAAATTGGACTTTAAGGAATTTGTCACAGGCAATGTCACCTAGCAATTTGCATGAATGATGAAGGAAACAAAAGCAATCCAAATAGGACAGACAGCTTCAACTGCCATCATTAGTTTTATTTAAAGAAAATGAATGCTAACCTGAGTAATGCTTTAAAAAAAGTAGTTGGAACTATTGTTTTCTACCATGTATACTGTATCTCATAGTTTCATATTCCAGAACATAGTTTTGCAGATAATTTATGACTTAGGATACATAATTATGAACTAGAGGGTTTATTATATCTTATTGTTTTTCCAACCTGAATGGGACAACTCTTCAAACCATGAATTGTAGTTTAATTAATAGCAATAGCAATAGCACTTAGACTTATATACCACTTCATAGTGCTTTACAGCCCTTTCTAAGCAGTTTACAGAGTTCAGCATATTGCCCCCAACAATCTGGGTCCTCATTTTACTGACCTCGGAAGGATGGAAGGCTGAGTCAACCTTGAGCCGGTGAGATTTGAACAGCTGAACTGCTGAACTGCAGTGGTGCACTTTAACCACTGCGCCACCTCGGCTCTATAGAACTAGAATGTGAAACGAGGCAATTGGCCTCATAGTCATGAGCTGAAAAGAACAAAGGCTGCTGAGAAGACAATTGAGGCTAATGCAATCCTGCTGCTGTTAACTATTATTATTGGATTTAATTAATTAATTTAGATTTACCGTAATTAAATTTAATGCAGCATTCTTTAGCCTGATTGAAATTACAATTTTCATAATTTTGAAGCACTTTGGCCAAAAACCAATGCTAGCTGGTAATTCAGAAAGAATAGCTTGGAAAGATTTCCAAAGACAATCTGCTGGATCAATCCATTTTTAATTGGTCCTTGGGGAGGGTTTCTCAAGATTGTATTCTTCATATACCATATGCGATTTCAGAAATGAATTTGAAAACATTATGTTCAAGGACTCCTGGAATTTTTACCTTACTAATGAAATCTATAGAAATTTCCATAAGTTAGAAATCTACAGATAAGAAACTATCAAGTTTTGTAAATAATTCTTCTTTCTAGTGATCAATGTGAACTAGACAGTCATTCTGAAATTAGACCTGAGTATGTGGTCCTTTATGCAAGCAAAATCCAATTTGGTTCAACTCACTCAAATCCATCAAAAGAGGATATATAATTAGAAAGTAGATATATAAATTAAACTTACGGGTTTTTCTTGCTGAATCTTCAATGAAGAGAGATGAAATGTCCTCATCTACCCCCACTTCATTTTTAGCAATGCAAGTATAGGCACCTGTATCTTCATATCGAACACTGTTGATATGAAGTTCACTTCCATTTGCTGCAGTACCACCAAAAGAAATGCATAAAGAGTTGGAAATGCAAAAGGTTGCAGAACCTGAACAATTGTCAGGATGCTCTCCTGAGCACTTTAATTTGCTGGAGAGCTCTGATGAAATTAAAAAGATTATAAGCCAGTATCAGAATAATTCTGTTGTCCAATATTTTTTGAGGTGAGATGGCCTACAGAAGGAAAATTCTGGATATCCTGCAGATATCCACACTGATATCTTTTGTCAGAATAAGGAAAGGACAAGTGAAAAATATATCCATACAGTTAACACTTCTGAACTTCTACAAATCCTTTTTTTTTTGAAAATTGCATTTTTATAGATATGCTGTCATTATGAGTATGTGATATGTAAAAGTGGCAGTTATGGGGGAATTGTGAAATTTGATTGAAATATACTTCATATTTTATATTTCCTTTTTATGGGCAATCTTTGGCACTCAAGTAGTATGCAGACCACAGACTACCTGTTGTAGATACTACAGCTCCATCCTTGAACGCCCTGGTAATTCCCCAACTGCTTAATAAGCAGACTTTGCTTGAAAGTATTCAGGAAAGTAAAATCATTAGAGGATGATATTAGGGCTCTTGGTAGTCTAAGAGAAAGTACCATGTTCCATTATAACAGCAATGGAAAATCCTCCTCCCCTCATTTATTCTTTGCTTTCTTTATATTACAATATTTGTAAATCATCTCAATCCTGTAATTTTGTGTGTGATGTACAGGAAAGTTTTAAAAAAAACCCTTACAAAAATATAGCAAGAAAAATCTAACATAAGAATGCTTGCTCACAATCAGTCAAAGCTGATATTGGAATTGATTCTTGGTGTAATACAGTGATCACTCGCTATATCACGGTTCACCTTTCACGGTCTCGCTGCTTCACGGATTTGCATCGTGCATTGTGTTCTGCATTCTGATTGGCTGATTGGTAAAACAGCTTGCCAAGAGCAGTGAAATACACGTGAGGGCCTGAGTCAGCTGTTGAAGACGTGGGCGGCCAGGCAGTCAGCGGCAAAGCGCGCGGCTCTGGGACTCGCAAACCTCTTCGATGAGTTCTGCGCTTGCGTGGTGGTCTCCTGTTTCAGTCTGGCAGCGGCAGGCGAGTAAAGCGGTCCGATGAGCTCTGCACATGCGCAGAAGGACTGCCGCTCATCAGCTGTAGGGCGGGCCGCGCTGTCAGCTTTCCCTGAGGGAAAATGGCCATTCACGCCAAATCGACGAGGGAACGGCCTACAAGCTCTCTCAGGAGATCAGTGCCAAGCAGCCACAGCAGACGTCAAGAGAGGGAGAGGTTGGAGGATTTTTCAGGCTTTTTTGGGGCACCGAAAACGCAGAAGCCGGGTAGGAGGGGTTAAAAAAAATAAAGGTTACTACTTCACAGATTTCGCCTATCACGGGTTCTTTTTGGAACGTAACCCCCGTGAAAAACGAGGGATCACTGTATTCTAATGCTATGACATATCTTTCTTCCTTTAGGTTGCTACTTTCCAACTACTTATGAAGTATAATACCTCTTTTTTTCAGTTGATCTTGACCTCCTGAGCATATCCATGCACGCTTTTTAATACCGTTATGCAAGTGGTTTGCTATGATGTTCTTCCAGATTTTCCCCCCCCAATTTCCCGATATTGCTTATAAACCAGGTATTCCTTAATGGTTTCCCATCCAAATAAAATGATTAATTTCTGAAAAGGACAGCTAGATGTGTCCATCAGTGGAAACATTCTACTGCTCTTAAGTATATTGCTGAAAACTCTACTGACTCTGTTCAAAATGGATAATTTGCAATTATCAGCAACAGAATCACTCAACTGATAATAGTGATGATAATATGTTTAAACTCTCTATTAAACTGTTTAAACTGTCTTAATTCTCTAGCAAAAGAGAAATGCATAATATACGTAGAACCATTTAAAAAAGAGCTGCAGTAAATCAACAAACAATATAGGCCCAGTTATAAGTTATACGAATAGCACAAAGGCAAAGTCATATCTAGGTGACATAAGATCACATATTAGCAAAAAATAATAAATAAATAAATAAATAAATAAATAAATAAATAAATAAATAAATAAATAAATAAATAAATAAATAAATAAATAAATAAATAAAAGAAAAATTCTTGCAACACTGCCAATGATAGATAAAACTCACATTCTTTTTACCCTTACCTAAAATAAGCAGCTGCTTGGATAATTTTGGCGTGATAGCCATGCCATTCTTTAGCCAGGACATTTTGGGATTTGGAATGCCTTCTGCATGGCATTTGAGGCTTGCTGATACTCCTGGTTCTTGTGCCTGACTTTCAGGATAGACACGAATGACTGGTGGCACTATGGGAAGAAGAAACAGGAACGGATGACTTTAAATTACATTAAATTAAGCTTTGCGGCTCTTAGAACATCAGATACTGTATACAGAGCCAATTCAGGTGTCTTGTACAATTGCATGTTTTCTCCAAGGGATGGGTTGCTTCTAACCTGGGCAATGGTGAGTGAGAAAGTAAGCACTGGATGTGAAACTCTTTATTTCCTGTGATTTATCTCTTAAAGTTGCACACACATGGACCACACTGATTTTGTATTAACTGAGTAAATCCATCCACCCACCCAATTTATATTGTCGCCCGTTACACAAAACAAATGACTCTAGGATTAACAACCACATCACTTAATAACTGCAGTGATTTGCCTGACAAGTGTAGCAAAAATATCATAACTCACAACTCAGAATTCACTTAACAATTGACTTGCTTAGCAATGGAAATGTTGGGCTCAATTGTGGTTGTAAGTCGAGGATCATCTGTAGTCCAACCAGGTCATGACTAGGGCATGACTGACCATGAGTAAAGCCCCTCATTCCAGCAGTGGGAGAGAAAATAAGTACTGAGTTGGAAGCTCTTTACTGTGTTTTATCTGCTTAAAAGCTGCACACTTATGGGCCATACTGCTTTCGTATTAGCTGAGTGTAATATATATTCATTCTCTCTCTGTCTCTCTGTCTCTGTCTCTCTCTCTCTCTGTCTGTCTCTCTCTTTCTGTCTCTGTCTCTCTCTCTCTGTCTGTCTCTGTGTCTCTCTGTCTGTCTCTGTCTCTCTCTGTGTCTCTGTGTCTGTCTCTCCGTCACTCCGTCTCTGTCTCTGTCTCTGTCTCTGTCTCTGTCTCTGTCTCTGTCTCTGTCTCTGTCTCTGTCTCTGTCTCTGTCTCTGTCTCTGTCTCTGTCTCTCTCTCTCTCTCTCTCTCTCTCTCTCTCTCTCTCTTTTAAGTGAAATCACTGTCTGGACAAATGAAAACTCTTTTTTCACCAGTTTTGTGCTTTTGATTGCAAGCACAGATGCCTTTGTAATAAAAACAAGCCAATAATCAATGCAAAGACAGATTGAGTTAATATATTATATATAGTATATTGGACATTATTAAATTCTGATGCTGGTGTTTAAAAAATAATTCTTTTCTGGGCAACACACTTAATACAAATCTAATTATGTTTTACCTCAAAGACTTGAAAAGAGCCTACCTCTTGCCAAATGGAATTAAACCATCCTGAGTTCTGGTATTAAAAACTGGAAGCAAATGCTATTATTGTTCAAACCAACATAATGTAATCAAATTCTCTTTTGGAAATGAAAAATCAAAACAAGCTATCTGCCAAAACATTAGAATATTCTACATTTTGTTGCTGGTTGCATAGTCTAATATGATATTTTATCAACCATTAAATATATGAGTATTTAACATATCCAGGCTTCAAAAATCTGAATGGCTACTAGATGGCAGCAAAGAATTTGAGTTTTGTACCATTTTTCTACTATTTAATTGATTGGGATTTTTTTTCATTACAGTATGTGCCATCAAGTCTTTGTCAATTCTTAACAACCACATAGAAACCAGCTAATAGTCCCTAAATGCAACTTAAATCTGATAACCCTAGATCCCCCCTCTTGTCAGTCCAACTACTTTGCTTACTTTAGAGAGGGGATCATTTTGAAACATTTCACAGAGGAGAATATTAATTCACAATGACTGTGCCTATACAGCCATTGTAACACCCATTCTCCGCCAGCTGCATTGGTTGCCCATTAGTCTCCAGATGCAATTTAAGGTGTTGGTTTTAACCTTTAAAGCCCTACATGGCTCAGGGCCAGGTTACCTTCGGGACCGCATCCTACTGCATCCCTCCCACTCTGTTAGGTCCCACAGAGTTGGTCTCCTCTGGGTCCCATCAGCCAAGCAATATCGGCTGGCGGGCCCGCGGGGGAGAGCCTTCTCTGTGGGAGCTCCGGCTCTCTGGAACCAACTCCCCCCAGAGATCCGGACTGTTCCCACCCTGCTGGCCTTCCGAAAAGCCATTAAAACATGGCTCTTCCAGCAGGCGGGGTGATATTGAGATCAATCCCCCATGTATGAATGTTGGTGTGTTTTTTAACTTTTGTAATTTTTAATTATTATCATTGTTTTATATTGTTCTTATATTATGCTGTACGCCCCCCTGAGTCCTACGGGAGTTGGGCGGCCTATAAGAACCATTAATAAAATAAAATAAATACATGGAGGGAGGGAGGGAAGGAAGGTCCTACTGCTTCACTGCTAAAGGTAATACCTGCCAAACTGGACATAACATTTTGCTGCCCAATAGTGTTTAACAAATGGCTCTTCCTTGGCCATCAAACAGAGCAGTGGAGCTTGAGAAGTCACTTAATCTCACTCCTAGTTTCCAAAAGTCCTAGTACTTTTGGGTGAAAAACCATTAGTTCAGACTTGTGTCAAGCTCTATCTAGGATTTTTCTTAGTGAGTCATTCCCCAAGTTCTGGATCTCTTCTGATCTCAGATTTCTCCTTTCTTGTCTACTTCCCAATTAGACTTTTTATAAATCCCTTTGTCCTATTCATGATTACAAATGCACAAAACATAACAAGTCATTTTTAATCACAGGAATATATGTCGGGTCCAGACTGTTTAGGAATTCAATGTAAGTACAAGCATTTTGAATTAAATACCTCAAATTCCTTTAAATGTATTGTTAACCAAGTTGGCATTTCTTTCAATGTTTTTCAAGGGCTGTCCTGTGTATAACATATCATATTAATACAATTGGCAAAGCATGAATCTCTTTTGTCATTGTTTTGACATCTTTATGCCCAAACTGGGAAAATAACTGCTTTTGAGGTCACTGGCTCTCTAATGAAAAAAAACTGGATCTAGTGCATCCCCAAGCTATGTATCTTTTAATTAGCTGAAATGGATGATACTTCTAATAGAAGTATCTATTAATACTTTAACACCTTATGTGCATCCTCAGGCTGAATTAACTGAAACCAGTATCAGGCAACCAGAACAGAAAAATTCTGGATATACTGTATATAGGGTATGTTGTTATGTGGTTTATCAAGGTCAAAGTAGATACGGAAAATATTTTGGAATTTTACTGAAAATTGTTCGTAACAAATATCTGACTCCCAGAATTTAATTATTAGTAAATATTTTACCAATCCAAACAACTGTACTGGATAGCAATTCAAAGATGCAACAATGGCCATCACTCACTGCCACAAACCTGACCCAATACAGTAATTATCTTCCACCTAAGTTTATAGTGGGATCTAGTTCTTACATGGTGAAAAGAAAACAGCCTGACAGCTGATCAATCTGTTACCACAATATAAAACCAAAGAGACTTTCCTGTAGCTGTTTACACATTCTGGGCAAGAGAAAGAGAAGCAGGAATATTATCATTGCTCGTAGTATAAACAGAAATCAGATTTCATACACAGCAGTGGTTGGAATTCTTTCAAAACAGCTTCTTTGCTTTTCTACAATAATTCAGAAGTTTGTGTATTCTTATATCCCTCTTGTCTGTTTCAATCCTGCTTGCTGGTGAGAAGCTGCAGGATCATCTACTATGACTCAAACCCAGTGTGAGATGTGAACAAATCTTGTTCAGTCTTGTTTTGTTCTTATTGCAGCTAAACCCTACATATAGAGCACATTATGCTGTACAACATGAGGATGTAGAGTTGGGATTAACAATCTATGGCCCATTCAAGCTCAGGGTTTCAGAGTAAGCCCAAGATTTCAACATTCTCATCTGGAAATTCTCTAAAAACATTGAAGGACTGTTATTCATGAGTCATTGGAGGAATCAACTCAATAGGCCCAAGACTCCTTCATAAAAGAATGGCAGCTTCTGAACCTTCTGAACCAACTACCCCCAGAGATCCGAATTATCCCCACCTTGCTGGCCTTCCAAAAAGCCATTAAGACATGGCTCTTCCTACAGGCGGGGTGATTTTGAGACACCCCGCCTAGGTCTCCCCCATGTATGCATGGTTTTGTATGTCTTTTAAAACTCTTTTAAATTGTTTTTAAATTATTATATTGTTTAGTTTGTTCTTTAAATGTTGTACGCCGCCCTGAGTCCCCAGGGAGTAGGGCGGCATATAAGAACACTAAATAAATAAATAAAATAAATAAATAAAACTTTAATGAGTATTGAAGCGACCATGGCAATGGAGTCCTAGATACTGTTGCAATTCTAATTTCAAACTTCCTGCCTGATCAGCTGGGATCAAGTCCAGAGCAAATGCTACAAAATGTGAAGAGCAGGTGTGACATCTGAGGAGCCACATGCAGTTCCACACAATCCTCTTTATGGCCTCATAACCCCAGAATGTGCAGCCTGAATTTTTCATACCCAGTTTTAAAAAATGTTTGGAGTAAGGAAAGTTTAAGAAGAAAGATACAGCTCTTTTTAAAAACACCAAAATCTAAAACAACAGACCATTTTCTCACCACATGGGAAGTTTAAGATTCAAAATGGCATCCTGAACTTCTGAGAAGGCATCCATTTTACTCCTTTAAAAACCCAAACTTTCCCCAATAAGGGGGAAAAAATCAGCCTGACAATTTTATCTTTGCTCAGTCTGGAGATGTACTTTAATACTTTAAGCTTCAACCACAGCAATACACGAGCATGTAACAAGAGGTAAGAGTGGCCGTTTGATGTTCCCAAGGCTGGGCCGACGTTGCCTCTTTGAGGGCTGTGTAGGCCGCCTCGCAACTCGCCTCCGGAGCTTCTCTCAGCAGAAAAAACAGCCAGGCAGAAAAAAACGTTCCTCGGAGGCTGTCAGGGTAGCCGACCGCTTGCGCGAGTCAGGCCCTGATGAAATCAGCTGTTTGTCGGCGCGGAGGCAAAAGGCCGGCCGCTTGCGCAGGCCCGGCTGGGAGACAACAGCTGATGATCGGCAGCGAGAAAAAACGGCGCGGCTCACTTGCGCAAGGCCGTCCGAGCTGCCGGCGAGGCCTTACTTCACTTCCGATCCCTGGGGAGCTCTCGACCAAGTGGGGATCGGAAGGCTGATAAAACGGTTCGGCCCGCTTGCGCTGGGTTGACCGTGGACACCAGAAGATATGTGCAAGAAAAGCACTAGCCAATGGAATTTGGCTGGCCTGCCTCCCGGCCCCTCGACTCTCCTGTCAGGCAGGGCCCAGCAGATGCAGTCAATTTGAAGGGCAGCGCTTGCGAGCTGACCCAAGGTGTCTTATGGCAAACGTTGGCCTCGCCTGATGCCCAGATGAGCGGTGGGCCCACCGCTGGTCCCCAGATGTCGTGGGGACCCCTTTCCCACTCCCTCCACAGTCGGAATTACTAATGACAGGAAACACAAAAATAAAAAATTTCCCCAAGAAAAAAACAATTGACAGGTAAAAATTTTTACTGGGCCTTCGGCTGGAGGGGCGAGCAGCAGTTGGATTTGCGGCCAACTGCCTTCTCCCAGATATAGAGGCAGTAATATTCTGGGGGGCTCGATCAGGGAAAGGAAAAGGGAAAATCAGCTACTCAAAGCAAGAAAAAAAGACTTACAGTTGAAATATAATGTGGTTGAAGATTTGAATTTGGATGAAAAGGCACTAGTCATTGGCTCTGACTGAGTCAAAAGAGGGGGAATCTAGGCCTAGAGCCACCTTTTATACTTTTTCCAGACTCAGTCATAATTGGCTAGAAGGCTGTGCCAATACCCAATCTTGGCGGCTAGCTCCACCCACTATGGAGAATACGACTTCAGCAATAGAGTGATCAATGCCTGGAATGCACTACCTGACTCTGTGGTTTCTTCCCCAAACCCCAAAAACTTTAAACTTAGACTGTCTACAGTCGACCTCTCCCCGTTTCTAAGAGGTCTGTAAGGGGCATGCATAAGCGCACCACTGTGCCTACCGTCCCTGTCCTACTGTCCTATTGTCCTCTTTTATCGTTACTTTTTACTTATGTTTATACAAACTACTACTATCCTATACATGTTTGACAAATAAATAAATAAAAATAATAAATAAATAAATATCCAGGGGGAACAAAGATATAAAGTAAAAGGATGAAAAAGATGTTTGCTCATTCATTCTATACAACTCATACTTTTGTTTCTTTCAAAAATTGATTATGCTGAAGAACCCCAAACTGATAATAATAGTTTGTTTAAAAGTTAAACTGAAAAGTAACCTGAGAAAAAGCCAAAAGAATTAAAACATCTACTCACTGCCACTTTCCACATATAATCTTTGGGATGTTTAAAATGTTTAAAACATATTCAGTATTTCTATCCAAAATGAAATTTGTGTAAACATGGGAAATCTATTAGCAAAAACTGCACCAATAACCTTTATGTTCAATGCAAAATTTTCATAAAACATCAATGATTTTAGCTTGTTATTAAATGAAATAAATATGCAACCTGCTTACCAAAATGTTTGATAATGATGTAAAAATGGGGTAATAATTCTTTGCCCTATGCAAAGATACGTACAAGACAAGAGAATGGGGAATGTGGGTTTTTTTAAGAACAGCTTTCTGAAAGGAGTCATTTTAAATGCCAGGAAATGAATACAAAAGATGTTGCTGAGACTTACATTTTCTTTCTATTTTGCAGGGAAAGGAATCATAATAATATTTTCAATTGATGCTGGTTCTTTGTGATAAGCACTGCTAGATATATAAATCTACCTGGATTGATGTAAAGTCCCATAACTTATTCAAGCTTTTTCTGTGAATTTTTCTCAGTATTAATTAACGTAGCAGATGATTTACTAAAGTTGAACTTCTAAATCTGCCACTGAATTAAATATATGTAATTCAAACTGTCATTGAGATATATCTCTATTTTGATCCCTAAGTCATATAGGCACATTATCTGCAAATAGATTAATTATATGATATTATATTCAGACCTTAAATAATCTTGCATTGCCTAATATCTGTGCTCTTACACAGAAAAAAACCTATTTAGAAGTTGATCTATTTAGCATAAAATGTTATATCTAAAATTCATAGATATAATACATCTAGATCTATAATCTAATGTATTTTAGAAAAAAAAGTAGATTGATTCAAATAAATAATAAATATATTTACTTACAATTATTTAATATAGTGTCATAGAACTTCATAATGTTCTGGCCAAAACCCATACATATTTGGGATTTTTGCCATTAAAAAAAAGTAGTGAAATTTATTTTCAATTATACCTCATTAGAGTTAGAATCAATAATTGTCTTACAACCATAAAACCCTGAGATAGCCTATGACAGTGATTTCACCTTAAATGTTTCTGTCTCTCACAGTAATTGGCAAAGTCTTAGTACAGTTTGAAATATGTTATGGAGTAACATATTTCAAACTGTGCTAAGACTTTGGGTATCATAACATTTCCTTTGACATAAGCAACATTATGCAGAGCCCAGCTCAACCAGTTAAGTAGAATGGTAAGGGACTCAAGACCAATGAAGATATTTTTTTGCACAATGATAACATTGCAATATATATTGTGATATTCTTCAGTTTAGGAAACTTGAGGTTTAGTCAATTAATAGAGGATTATTTATTTATCTAAATTTATTGGCTGCCCAATTCCAGTGGACTTCATATCCTCCACTATTTAACGTTTTACATGTTTCTGTCCATCGTTAGGGACAGAATATCTAACAAACTAGGTTTTAATCATATTCAGATCTTTTTGTATGTTTTTATGCTTCTCTTGACATAGAAAACCCCACTGAGGACTAAATCACAGATTCTTTTGGATTTAAAAGCAATGCCTACAGAGTAAGACCATGAGTACTTAAGGCTTTAGTCCAAGGCAGTATAAGAATATAACATCATCACATCATATGTGACAGCAATTGAATTTTTTTAAAAAAAGCCAACATAGTCCTAGGCTGCATTAAAAGAGGGATAGAATCAAGATCACATGAAGTGTTAATACTGCTTTATAAACCTTGTAAAGACCACACTTGGAATAATGCATGCAATATTGTTATTATTAGCCCCATCTATAGGCACTACTGTATAGTAGATGTGGATTGAGAACTGTGGAATACACTTGTAGCTCAATGTGCTTAGCACAGGACATGAACCAGAGGTGGGTTCCTCCCAGTTCGGACAAGTTCTATAGAACTGGTAGTAACCTGGCGGCCTGGGTCACTAGAACCAGCTCTCTCGGCTGCGCCATAGGCACCGCCATCTTGTTTTTTGCTTATGCGCATGTGCAGAAGCTGTGTTTTAAGCACTGTGCGCACTGCACGCGCAGCGCATCACTGAGCGAACTGGCAGCGAAGAAAAGCGGAACCCACCCCTGACATGAACTATAGACACTGCCCTTGAAAAGTTCCTTAAACAAATTGGACCAGCAAAACCTTCCTTAATCAAGGAGAGATCCGATGAAGAACTAAGGAGAAGTTTTCTGACAGGGAGAACAATTAATCAGTAGAACAGCTTCTCTCCAGAAATTGTGGATACTCCATCCCTGGAGGTTTTAAAAAATAGACTGAACAACCACTTAACTGGGATGGTATAGTGTCTCCTGCTTGGTCAGGGGGTTGGACTAGAAGGCATCCAAACTCTTTATTGTATACTATTCTAATATTCAAGACTATAATAAGACAAATAAAGACTTTAAACTTCTGCTAGTCAAGAAACCCTCAAGAGACTATACTGGATTGAATCTTCAAATCCATTAAACCAGTTAGGTCTGCACTGAACTTTTTGAATAGCTTATATGGGCTCCAGACACACCCACATCTGTTTTTAATGGTCTCATCTCACTGGAGTTTGCCAGAAACAAGCTCATCTTATCTGGTGTTTCAAGTGCCTTAGCCAATTCTGCCAAAATCAGACCATTAAGTTAAAAATATTTCTTTATGTCTAGTGACAATGATACCATTTTAAAGTTAAGATGTGTTTATTTCCCAAGGATGTTTAGATTGACATTGGAAAAGGATCATTGTACACTGCAGCATGGGGTAGAACCTAGTATAACCCAAGTATAATCCTTTAGTAGTTAAAATAAATGATTTATATGTTCAATTTTTATAGCCATCCAACTCAACCAAGTGACTTTGGGTTGGTTACAATTCTAATCTAATCCTGTATTATGTGTTCAAGCATTGCAGATGAAGACTAGATGCCTTCTAGTCCATGTATGTAAGGGAAAAAGGTATATAACATCTATCCAAATCCACCTTGTTAATCTTTGGCTAAAACTACCAGCACTACAGAATGGTAGGCTTTTAAAAAAAGAAAAAGTAGAAGAAATATAGGATGTCTGCTCTGTGTAATTAGTCAGCTAAATATATACGAGACACATTTACAATCTGAGTTTAATCTTTGATCACACACACAAATTAACCTTGTTAACATCAGTAGAATTATATCTGTCCTGAAGGAATGTGCTGAAAAATGTGTTGTTTTCCTTCTTGTAATGCATTTCTGAAAAGATCAAAAGCTTATGTGTTTCTGAAAATGGGAGGAAGTCCAATAAAAGCCATCATGTTAATTCATTTTTCTCTAAGGGGCTACAAGGTTGGTGCAATAAGCCATTTCAGAAAGTACACATTTATTGATCAGCGAGGACTATGTAAGATTATAGCTGCTGTTAAAATATTCTGCCTTTCCATTTTATATTAAAATAAAAATAGGCTTCCCTTCTGTTGACAAGCATTGTGAAAATGTTATTTACCATTTGGAGTTTTACATACTGTTGGTTTCAGTAAATTTGAAAAGCAGGCTGAACTCATGAAAGACAAAAGAGTTTTATGACTTTTCAAATGCTTTCCAATTTATCATGGCATAAGATTTTCCAGAAGATTGGGCTAGGGTTCATAAAAACAGTAAACAAAATAAAAAAGAACTGCCCTGACATCCCCAAACACGACACATCTAAAGTTCTTTGAGATGGCAACTTCAAATCCCAACCAAGAAATGCTCTGTCCTACACATTGGCAAAAAGAATCAGGATAAAAAATACAAACTTGGAGGAAACGAACTTGTAGACGACCCTCACTCTGTCCAAGACCTTGGAGTACTCATATCCAATGACCTAAGTCAGTGGTGGCAAACCTTTTTCGGCTCGCGTGCCAAAAAGGGGGGGGGCGCGCTCGCGTGCCCACACCCATTCCCTCCCCCCCACGCATGCGCACAACACCCCCCATGCTGCCCCCTGCGCATGCGCACCCCCCCCCACCCCCACGCAAAGGCTTACCGGAGCCTGGGACGACGAAACCGGCAAACCGGAAGTGCGAAAAAACGCACTTTCGGTTTGTCCGTTTTGTAGTTTTTTGCATTCCGGAGCTTCAGGGAGCTTTCCTGAACCCTCCGGAGTGCAAAAAACAGTACACCGGCAAACCGGAAGTACGTTTTTTTCGCACTTCCGGTTTGCCGGTGGGCAACCCTCGCGTGCCGGCTTCTATGGCTCCGCGTGCCACTTCTGGCACGCGTGCCATAGGTTCGCCACCACGGACCTAAGTGCTAGAGCCCACTGTAACAACATTGCCAAAAAGGCTCTGAGAGTTGTTAATCTAATCTTGCGTAGCTTCTTCTCTGGCAATATTACACTGCTAACCAGAGCATACAAAACATTTGTTAGACCAATTCTGGAATACAGTTCACCTGTCTGGAATCTGCACTGCATATCAGACATTAATACAATTGAGAGAGTCCAGAAATATTTCACTAGAAGAGTCCTCCACTCCTCTGCTCGCAATAAAATGCCTTATTCCACCAGACTTGAAATATTGGGATTAGACAATTTACAACTACGCCGCCTCCGATCTGATCTAAATGTAGTTTATAAAATCATATATCAAAAAGTCCTTCCTGTCAATGATTACTTCAGCTTCAGCTGCAACAATACATGAGTACACAATAGATTCAAACTTAATGTAAACCGCTCCAAACTCGACTGCAGAAAATACGACTTCAGCAACAGAGTGATCAATGCCTGGAATGCACTACCTGACTCTGTGGTTTCTTCCCCAAACCCCAAAAACTTTAACCTTAGACTGTCTACAGTAGACCTCTCCCCATTTATAAGAGGTCTGTAAGGGGCGTGCATAAGCGCACCACTGTGCCTACCGTCCCTGTCCTATTTTATCGGTACTTTTTACTTATGTTATGTTTATACAAACAACTACTATCCTGTACATGTTTGACAAATAAATAAATAAATAAATAAATAAATAAATAAATAAATAAATAAATAAATAAATAAATAAATAAATAAATAAATAAATAAATAAATAAATAAATAGCAATATTTCAGAAATTACTGAAGTAGCAGTTTATTTGGAGCTAGGTAGATTTTGCAGAAGTAGGAATTTCTCAATCTGATAGTCTGATTGATATGCCCTAATGAGCCTCCACTTTGAAAGCGGATGAAATCCTAATTCTGATCTGTTCTGGTTAAAGAACAGCCAGCTCAGAGAGAAAGCAATCTGATGGCAAAACAGCAAAATCACAAACAGCAGAAACTTAATTTAAATGGCATGGATATTCTAAAATAACTGAGTTGATCTTTAAACATGATTGAAAGATCTCAATTAGTCATTCCGACTAGAAATTCTCAGAGTTGTAGAATCTCATGGGTGCTTTTATCTTCAAAAGGCAATTGGACTGTTGCTGTTTTCCTTGAAGAAGAAAATGTTTCATTTCTCATCCAGTTCTGATGATGGGGAAATGGAAAGATAAGTTCTCTTAGGATGCTGGGTAGGGGGGGAATGGAAGGATTATATTTATTTGCAGTCATCTGGTTGTTTGCACTCTCTGAGAGTTGTTGAGGGCACTTGGGAGTTTATTTGTGCCCTCAGTGTTAGATTTGCGCGTAAATGAAGAGGTGAGTCACAGGAACAGTTCAGCACCTTTATTGTCTATTAGTTAGAACTAATACGGTCTGCCGGCAGGCTGCAGGGAAGCCACTTTTAAGGGCTTCCCTGAAGCCTGCTAGCCACTGACAGGAGTTTATTTCTCCCGCCGCTAGATTAGCCAATCAGCGGTGGCTATGCAAATAACCACTACGTATGTCCATATGTAACATTCAGGGTCACCTGAATCAGGGTGCAATTAGTTGTAGAATCTTCTTGGAACTTCTTTAAGGGCTGCGTTGTAAACTGGAGATAGGTGGTGTTTTATTCCTCCCACTCTAGAAGGGTGTTCAATTCTAACATAGATGGATTCTTTTACCCCTCTTTTTTCCTTTAGAAGAAAAAAAAAGCACCTTTAAGACAACTATGACCTGGATGACTGAGAATCTCCATAGATAGTTGTAGAATGCATTCTCTTAGAATGATTTCTAGAATGTTCCTTGGTTTAACAAAACCATATCACCCTGCAAATTATTTGGAAATGATAGTGAAATTTCTGGTTCTTTTCATTTCAGAGAGTAAAACCCAGTTCATCTGGAACTGAAATGATCTCAGACATGTATAGAAAATCAGAACTGGGAGCTGATCACAAGGGTAGTTCAACCTACTGGACATTTGGATTTATTTTATCTGTAAAATTATCAGCTGCAACGGCACAGCAAATATATATTTTGTCATTCATTAAAGAATGCTTCATATGTACAGAGATTTACTAACCAGGCTGACAATACGCATACTGACCTTGGCAAGTCAATGATCAAGAACTGTCTGAAAGAATATACGCAAGATTAGTTAAATAGAGGGTTTTTTTTTCTCTGAAAAAAAAAGATTCAACTACTTGGTAAATTAATATGAATGGAATCCAATATATTAATGGCATTATGCTCAGGAATGATTCCTAATACACCCAATAAGTAATTAATTTTAGGAGATATTATATTTTCTAATAGCATGTGAATTAAATCAACTGTTTTATGGAAGAGCTCTATAAAAATAGATAAACTCCTCCAGGATTTTGTTTATGTGGACAATATTATTACGACTGCAAAATTATACATGGATGGTAACATACTGAGGCCAAATTGCTACCCTTTTTAATACAGAATAAATACCAATAGCTTGGAAATTGCTAAATAGCCCATTAATTTCTTCAAGTTATTCATTGTTAGAATAAAATATATTCATTCACATATTTGAACCCTGAGTCTATAGGTATTTTGAATGATACTGGAGTTTTAAGACTGATACATTTTTAGTGTTGTTGTGAGCTATATTAGTTCATCAGTAACACCAGTGGTGTATGGGATAGCAAAGGGCTCTATGTCCTGTTCTGTTCAATATATTTACCGTATATGTTACTTAAATTAAGAGTAGAAAATAATTATCACATTTGAAGATGACACAAAGATGGGGGTGGTGGAGGAAAATAATTTGGAGAAGTATTTCTCAACTTCACCAACTTTAAGAAGTATGGACTTCATTTCCCAGAATTCCCCATACAAGACGAATTTCAGCATAGGCAATTACAAATCTAATATTTGGGTAAGAAAAATCAAATGCATGCGCATAAGAAGGTCAAGGCAGCAGCGGCAGCAATGACTTTGTAACAACTTGGAATGGGTAATTAAACAAAATAATTAAAAATAAATCGTAGACAAATACATTTACAAGATCATAAGTTGAAAAACAGAATTCAGAGTTACTGGAATATTTTTTCCTGACTATTTATATAAACAATAAAATACCTTTCCTATGCCCAAGAATCATCTGCAAAAACATGTTAATTATAATGTAATAATTGCAACAACAACAATAAAGTTGATATTGTACCTACAGAACATTGGTGTGAAGGGGAAACATGAACAAGAACTAGACACTAGGGAGTGAATACCATATTTTGTATTGTTATCCGTGCCTGACTTTAACCTTTGAGTCCTGATGTTAAACTGCCCAACTCTTGCCTTGGGAGTATGAATCAAATTTCTTTTACAATTTTTAAAAATTAACTGAATGTTACATTTGCATATCTTAAATAAATTAATGTTTTCTCCAGGACAGGAAGATCAACTCCATAGGAAGACTAAAACTTCAATGAATGAGGGAGGCACCTGAATGTTATCTCATTGCTCTGGACTTTAAAAATGTTTTAGCCATTGTCTTTGTTACAATTCTTGCATATTTCTGTCAAGGTGATCTTCCTTACTCTCCACAATTAATCACTTGTCCCAGAGTATAGATTTGTTACTATCATAGCTTAACCCCAATTGAAGCAATACAATCTAAATTTCTGAGAGCTGTGTCTGAGGCTAAATAGATCCAATTTTTAACATGCTCTCTGCAAGTGCCCTTATATAATTACAATGTAATTTCAGGAAAATTTTAACACTGCTTGTCTTTGCAGTTTTAAAGAAAACCATTACTCATGTGAGATGTTAAATGCACTATTTGGTTAGGAGTTATTAGATGAACATGGGTTTAATATCTCCTGACACTCTTTAAAGTGATGATTATTTTGGAACTAACTTTATCCTACACTTTTCCTCCTTCAAGGTATCTGAAATCTCAATAGATTTGAATTTGTACATTTGGTAAGTTTTCATGAACACAAAGCAGAAGAAGTTATCTTGAAAACAATAAAACTATCTCCTACATATCAACATTTGATTCTGTATTCTTTATTTATTCTATATTTGAAACCTGAAAAAACCCAAAGATAATATTATCTATTTTATTTTTATTTATTATTTATTTTGTGAGATTTATATACCGCCTCACAGTGCAAGCACTCTCTAAGAGGTTTACACCAGTAAGCAATGTATATTTATATTGCCCCCAACAATCTGGGTCCTCATTTTACCTACCTCGGAAGGATGGAAGGCTGAGTCAATCTTGAGCCGGTGAGATTTGAACTGCTGACCTGCGGATCAGTGTCAGCTAAAGTGGCCTGCAGTACCTGCCTCTAACCGCTGCGCCACCTCGGCTCTTTTTAAATAAAAGAACAAACTAGAGCCTGTGCTTAGTGTTTAATTCTCAATGTGGTTTTGCTAACTAACAGTGTTTTCCCCATTCTAATGCATATGGATTACAGTTTTGAATATTTTATTAAGGGAAAGAGATAAAATGAACAATTAATATAATTAGGAATAAATGCAAATACTCCATATTTGGGGACATATCTATAAAACCACAGGAGCTGTCAACACTAACGATATAAAGCCTTTTGGAATATGATCCAAGGTTTAGTTTCTTCCAACACTGAGAATTAGGCATTCTGAATTATCCATATTGTTTCTGAAGGAACTGTTCCAAAGCAATAGCAATAGCACTTAGACTTATATACCGCTTCATAGTGCTTCGCAGCCCTCTCTAAGCAGTTTACAGTATCAGCATATTGCCCCCAACAATCTGGGTCCTCATTTTACTGACCTCGGAAAGATGGAAGGCTGAGTCAACCTTGACCTGGTCAGGATCAAACTGCCAAACTGCTGGCAGTTGGCAGTCGGCAGAAGTAGCCTGCAGTACTGCATTCTAACCATTGTGCCACCATGACAAGTGCTAAGAACTCTCATCAATGGTATAGCTAGGCAATTTTAAGTGTGATATTTTTGGTTTAGGATTAATACAGTTTAGTTGGTCGTATATGTTTCTACACAATATAGACCAGACAGTTTGTCATATTAATCTTGTTTATTTATTTATTTATTAGTGAGATTTATATACCGCCTCACAGTGCAAGCACTCTCT
Organism: Diadophis punctatus similis; assembly: GCA_023053685.1. NCBI lineage: Eukaryota > Metazoa > Chordata > Lepidosauria > Squamata > Dipsadidae > Diadophis > Diadophis punctatus. The sequence goes on from JALIGW010000002.1 coordinate 169,404,799, forward strand.
AAGCGGTTTACATCAGTAACCAATGTATATTTATATTGCCCCCAACAATTTGGGTCCTCATTTTACCTACCTCGGAAGGATGGAAGGCTGAGTCAACCTTGAGCCGGTGAGATTTGAACTGCTGACCTGCGGATCACAGTCAGCTAAAGTGGCCTGCAGTACTACACTCTACCTGTTGCGCCACCTCGGCTCATCTTCAAGTTTGCATTTAAAACTTAATTGGCACCAACAAGCATACTTTATAATTGAATGTTAGGAATAACCTGACCCAACCTTGTGACTTAAATGGTAGGGTTTTATGCTTCTTCCACTCCTCTTTTTTCCCCTTTATACTTTGCATTAAAAGAGTACATAGAAACCCATAAGAGTACCACTAATCCTGTAAAAGGCAGAGATGGAGGTAGGCAGGGAGATATGCAGGTGGGGGGAAGTAGTAGACATGCTACAGTCATAAATATGGGTAGGCTGCCAAGTACTGAAATACTGATAATGTGACCCCAGAGCCACGGCAATGACTGTAACTCTGAGAATTGGTCCTAACTATCATTCATTCAGTGCTGTTGTAACTCTGAACAGTTGTTGAACAACAAGGACTGCCTGCACTATTTCGTGTCTTTATGATTTGTTGCAATAAAGAGATTATCCAACATGGAATTTAAATTGTGTTTAGGTTTTCACAATACAGTTGTTAGTATATGTATATTGTACAAACAAATGAACAAAAAAACTTAATGGAACCATAAATATTTAATCTCATCAAAGTTGCTTGTGTTGAGACTGTTATTTTTTCTCTATGAGCTGGAGGACTTGAAGAGTTGTGGTATGTGTAGTAAAGTACCTATTGTTTTTATCTGGTATGCCCTTTTAGCTAAGGGCAATACAGGAACTCTTTTGCATTAGTATCAGTATCTACCAGAGATCCAGTTTGGTGCCATGTTTAAGGCATTAGGCTAGAAACCAGGAGATACTGTGTTCTAGTCCCACCTTAGGCATAAACCCAGCTGGCTGACCATGGCCAGGCACTCTCTCTTAGCCCTAGGAAGAAGGCAATGGCAAGCCACTTTTCAAAAAGTTGTCAAAAATCTGCCAGCACTTGTCCAGACAGTCACCAGGAATCAGGACTGACTTGAAGTTACAACAATTAGTATATTATTAGTACTAATATATAGATAGCATAGTAAACAAGGCCAAAAGATTAGGACATATTTTAGAAAGACTAAAGAGTTGCCATCCAGAATGGATAGATAAGACCAAGACGGCTGACTCAGCTTTAAAGCCAACTGAATCATTTTTCTATGTTATTTATATTGACAGATCAATCATTTGCCTTTAATGTTGTGATTTTTTTTAGGAGGAAAGAAATTGAGGGTGTTTTTCAGCTTACTGCTATTCTAAACGCTAGACTGTCATATATTATGGTGTTCAAAATAGATACCTATTACTAGAAAATACTCTGAGGCAATGTGTGAAATTGGATTGAGGAGCCAATGGCAACCATTTTCAAGGAAAATGTGATGATTTATGTCAGCTTATTGTAAAATGCAGCAACCAAAGAAAATGATTCCTTGCATTAAGGAGTCTTTTGTTTGCAAACTACCCATTTTCATAGCCGATTATTGTTTTATGAGATTCTTTACCAAGAAAGAACATTGTGTTAGAAAAGATAAATGGCTTTTCTTTCACTAAACATAATGTTTAAAATACAAACCTCTAGTGTGATATGATCACATAATCTGTTGGAGGAAAGGAATGTTACTTTTCTTTCTGACTTTGACTTTGATTAAGCAGGCAGGCAAGCTGGGCAGATTGAATTAAATTCATTTTCTCTAAGAAAAATACTGTGAGAGACAGTTGAATTCAATTTTACCATTTACTGGTATTTATTGGTTAAACTTGAATTAAGCAAGATTTCCTGTATTTCATTTCACACTCAGTTTCCAAAATGTTTATATCTTTTCAATATTATACTACAGAATATTTGCAATATATGACTTTTCCTTCTGGCTATGTTATTAGCCTTGGTCAAACAGATAGAGGCCACAATGCCCCATCAGAAAAGTCTTCTAAGAAAGACAATGGATGAGATTTGTCGCTCATGATTCAAATATTTTGATATTGATGGAACAACCTTGGAAATGCATTTATTGTGCCAGTTTCTATGTACAATAGCTAAGATCTGGGAAAAGACCTTAGGATGATACATTTTGTCTTCTAAAATGGTTTTTGTTTATGATTTACGACACAATTATGCTCTATGATATGTCTATTCTATTATACTGGCCCTTAATCTTAATAGAAACATGGTTGCTAGACAAATTTTCATTGTTAGGTAGAAGATATTGGCTAAAACTCAAGATGACAGATAGATATTTCTTCAAGAAAAGCTAACGATGAAATGATTTGTCCTGAGTGTTTTAATGGAAAAGTTATTAGATTAAAAAAGGTAGCCTGCCAGTCTCACTCATACCCAAATCCACATAAACATCCACATATAAGGAAGAAATAGTGCTGTCTGAGTCCAAGAGCAAATTGTAAGCTGAAACTGCAGTGACATTGTGAGTTCTAGGCTAACAACGCCTGGGGCTTGTGTCTTATGGTCTATGTATTTCTTCTATCAGAAAGGCTGGCATGGACACTTAATCAGCCAGCTTTATACTATTTCCAAGATGTGGGGGTGGAAAGGATTACACTAGTCTTTCAACAAAGTTTCAACAAAGAAAGAGAACTACCTGGACATGTGGTTCATGATACATATTGCATGACTGATGCTTTCATCCTATATGCCATGATTTGGGGAAAAGATACATTGAATTATATGGGACTTCTAAATTGTCATGTATTGGGCGACACTACAGAAAATCCTTGATTTACTTCTGTAATTGAACCTGGAATTATGGCCGTAAGTCATGCTGGTTGTTAAGTGGGTTACCATGTGATCATGCCTGATTTTACAAACTTTTTTGTGGAGGTCATTAAGTGGACATTATGGTTATTAAGCCAACCCATTGTCTGAAATGGGGCCATTCTTTTGCTGGAAACCAGAAGTAAAAGTCTGTTTTTGGCAAAACATCCATATCATGGTCATGTGACCACAAGATGTTGTGAATGTGGGCTGGTTGCCAAGCATCCAAAATGTGATCACATGACCACAGGATGTGTGTGGCTGCGAGAACTTCAAACCCAGGTCATAAAAAGCCCTGGGGCGGTTGCTGTAACTTCAGTCACTAAATGAATGGTGTTAAATTGAGGATTACCTATATTAGATACCTAGAGCAGGTCAGAAGTCCTCAAATACACTTTATTATTTGTGTATTAGATTCTTTGACAGAAAAGAATTTCCCTAGAATTATAGTTTACAAATCTAGGGTCCAGAGAATGGCCAGGGTATTTAATTGTTGTTAGTATTTGGCATCCCCCATTGGAGGATCACGAATATCAGGATACAGAGTGTAAAACATTCTGGTCTGAAAACATGGAGAAGCACCACCAGTCACTGCAGACAATGCTCAACTAAATGAATTGCTATTCTAATTAAAATAGTGTCATTTTTATATGAATTGTATTTATTTTGCCTTTTGTAAGGAGGGACCCTAACATACCATCAATTAGCAATAGCAATAGCAATAGCACTTAGACTTATATACCGTTTCATAGTGCTTTACAGCCCTCTCTAAGCGGTTTACAGAGTTCAGCATATTGCCCCCAACAATCTGGGTTCTCATTTCCACAAAGGGTTTCTAAAAGGGGCAGTTTTTGGCAGTTTTCCTAAGGTCAATAGCACCGATGCTTTGGATTCTTCTGCCAGTTTTCAATTTATAAATGTAGGGAAAAAAAGGTGAGATTCAGAACCCTAATGCTCTTTTTAAAAGTATCATGCATTGGAATATATTTAAAACTTACTTTAATAGTCTCATGAATTTTTATGCAAACTATCCTGGTCCAGTTAGAGAATCTTATCATCTTGTTTAGCATTTTACTTGGCTATTTAGCTCGCAATCTTTCGTTCCAGAGAAACATCAGAGCCTTTATCCCATAATTGCTAAAACATAAATTACAAGGGATCCCAGAAGAATTTATCTTGTACTACGAGGCTTTTGTAGGTGAAACAGGTTTTTTCCCCCTTACCCATTACACTTTGATCTGTTTCCCCAATAACTTGTTGCCGGAATGTGTTATCACTGAAGTGAAAAAAGGAGAGATGTAGAATATAGTGAAGCACATTAAGAGCTGCAAGAAGCCACTTTAAGAGGAAATCTCAAGAGGAAACAGAGAAACCCTCCATTCAACATAAGACAAATATCTTCCACAGCCTACAGCATTCTGTTAAAAAGGATGTCCACTCACTTGATATATTTGCTAGCACTTTGTGGTTGTCTGGGCACACTAAAAGGCAAATGAAGACATTCCTGCTCTTTGAAATGCCTTGTCCCTGCTCCTCCAGAGTGAGGTTGGCTCCAACCCTCCTGATCTTCTGCAAGAGCTTAAAGATTTGGTTCTGATATTTGGTGTGGGATTTTAATGAGGGGCTTCGCAATGGGGGTGGTTGATAGATTAATAACAGACCCCACCTCCTCCCTAGCTCATCCTACTTCCCCCCTCTCCATCTTTTAGTTAAGGTTGAGTATTTGTATTTTCGTAGTATTTTATCTGTATTGTTCATAGGGTATGTATAGTTTTATCTTTTTAACATTGTAAGCCACCCAGGGTTGCCCTGTGGTAAGATGGGTCGCCAATAAATAAATTAAATAAATACATAAAATAAATATTGGTGCAGTAAAATCCTCAATTTAATAACCAGTATTCAGTTTTAAATAACAAATGGAATTTTAAAAATACCTCAAATGGAAAGCGTGAATTTATGCATGCATAAAGTGTTGAGTGGATATTATACATCATACGAACTCTGCTAAACTGAGGTCCATGAAACTGAGTGTACATTGTAATGGTTTCCTTTGATAAGAAGATGCCTCAGAGAACTCACTTTCCTTTTCATCTACAAAGCCAAAGCCCTGACTTTGGAAAGTTATTACTGAAAGTACAGAAACCAAGATTTCACCATACTAGAAATAATCCTGATTTAAATTTAATGTAACCTCTCTGCAGGCTTGCCCAGCATATTCTCTTTTCTAGTGATCATGTTGTATAATGAGCTCAGTGGGATGTGTGATAAACTGTATAATGAATACTTATACTATTCAAGTACATAGAGCCTATCTGAATGCACAGGTGCATGGTAAAACAGGCGAAAGACTAAGAGAAGCTCAAAGTATGATTGATGGGTAAAATACCAAGAATCTGAACATAAATTTCTAGGCTCAAGAACTGGACAAAGTTGGATGACATAGATCCTGAGAGAGAAGTAAGTTTTGTAAGATCTGACAGGACTTAGCTGGGATTTTCCAGCCAATCAGCTTATTTAGGCAGAGCAGGATAAATGTGAGGTATATCTTTCATAGCAGGAGAAATATGAGGCATATATTTGATAGATCCTGGAGTACCAGGAAACTACAATAAAAGTGGAAAGGAGCTGATGTGGTTCTCATCTTTAAAAAAAAAGGGGGGGGGGACAAATCCAGGAAACTACAGATCAATCAGCCTGACATCAATACCTGGGAAGATCCTGGAAAAAATAATCAAGCAACAGAACTGCAAGCACCTAGAAGCATGCAAAGTTATAACTAGAACCCAACACGGGTTTGTCAAAAAGATCATGCCAAACAAATCTTATTTCATTCATTGACAAAATGACTAAATTAGTGGACCAATGAAATGCAGTGGACATAATATATTTGGATTTCAGTATGGCATTTGACAAAGTAGACCACAATCTACTTCTTGGTAAGCTAAAAAAAATTGGGATAGACAGCATCATCACCAGATAGATTTGTAACTGGTTGACAAATTGCATTCAATGTGTACTTCTTAATGGAACTACATTTACATGGAGAGAAATAAGCAGTGGGATACCCTAAGTATCATTTTAAGCCCAATACTTTTCAACATTTTCATAAACGATTTAGATGAGGAAATAGAACTCATCATATTTGCAGATGATACTAAACTGGCAGGACTAGCCAACACCTCAGAAGATAGGCTCAAAAGATCTCACAGACCTGAACACTGGACCTTATCTAACGAAATGAAATTCAGTGTAGAGAAAAGTAAGGTTTTACATTTAGGCAAGAAAAATCAAATGTACAGGTACAGATTAGGTGAAACCTGGCTCAATATCAGTAACTGTGAGAGAGATCTTGGAGTCTTAGTGGACAATCTCTTAAATATGAGCCAACTGTGTGTGGCAACAGCCAAAAAAGCCAATGCAATCCTAGACTGTATTAACAGAAGTAGGAATCAAGATCACATGAAGTACTATTACCATTTTATAAAGCCTTAGTAAGATCACACATAGAATATTGCATCCAGTTTTGGTCACCATATTATAAAAAAGATGTAGAAACTCTGGAAAAAATTCAGAAAAGAGCAACAAAGATTATTAGAGAGTGCTGCAGGCTAAAACATATGAAGAACAGTTGCAGGAATTGGGTATGTCTAGTATAGTGAAAAGAAGGACTGGGGTGACATGATAGCAGTATTGCAATATTTGAGGGGCTGCCACAAAAAAGAGGGGGTCAACCTATTTTCCAAAGCACCATAAGGCAAGACAAGAGACAATGGATGGAAACTAATCAAGGAGAGAAGCAACCTAGAACTAAGGAGAAATTTCTTAACCATGAGAACCAGTGGAATGGCTTGCCTTGAGAACAGAATAGAATAGAATGAGCTGGAAGGGACATTCTAGGCCAGCCCCCTGTTCAAGTTTCTAGACCAACCCCCTGCTCAAGCAGGAGAACCTATACCATTTCAGATAAGCGACTGTCTAGACCCGTGGTGGCGAACCTATGGCACGCGTGCCACAGGTGGCACGCGGAGCCATAGCGGAGGGCACGCGAGCGTTGCCCACCAGCAAACCGGAAGTGCGGAAAAACGCACTTCCGGTTTGCCGGTGAGCTGTTTTTTGCACTCTGGAGGCTTCAGGGAAGCTCCCTGAAGCCCCGGAATGCAAACAACGACGAAATGGACAAACCAGAAGTGCATTTTTCCGCACTTCCGGTTTGTCCGTTTTGTAGTTTTTTGCATTCCGGGGCTTTAGGGAGCTTCCCTGAACCCTCTGGAGTGCAAAAAACAGCTCACCGGCAAACCGGAAGTGCGTTTTTCCGCACTTCCGGTTTGCCGGTGGGAATGGGTGTGGGCACGCAAGAGCGCGCTAGCGCGCGCACCCCCTCTTTTTGGCACGTGAACCTAAAAAGGTTCGCCATCACTGGTCTAGACTCTTCTTAAAAGTGATGGAGCTCCCATGATTTCTAAAGGCAAGCTATTCTACTGGTTAATTGTCCTCACTGTTAGGAAGTTTCTCCTTAATACCAGGTTGCTTCTCTCTTTGATTAATTTCCAAATATTGTTTCTTGTCCTGCCTTCTGGTGCTTTGGAGAATAGTTTGACCCTCTCTTCTTTGTGGCAGCCCCTCAAATACTGGAATACTGCTATCATGTCACCCCTAATTCTTTTTTTCTCTAGACTAGCCAAATCCAAATCCTGCAGCCGTTTTTCATATGTTTTAGTCAGGGTGAAATTCAAAAAATTTACCTACTGGTTCTGTGGGCGTGGCTTGGTGGGTGTGGCAGGGGAAGGATACTGCAAAATCTCCATTCCCACTCTACTCCAGGGGAAGGATACTGCAAAATCCCCATTCCCGGGAGAAAGATATTGCAAAATCTCCATTCCCACCCCACTCTGGGGCAAGCCAGAGGTGGTATTTGCCGGTTCTCAGAACTACTCAACATTTCCGCTACCGGTTCTCCAGAACCTGTCAGAACCTGCTGAATTTCACCCTGGTTTTAGTCTCCAGACCTTTGATCATCTTAGTTGCTCTTCTCTGAACTTTTTCCAAAGTGTCAACATCTTTTTTGTAGTGTGGTGACCAAAATTGGTTGCAGTATTCCAGGTGTGGTTTTACTAGGATTTTATAAAGAGTAACTAATACTTCATGTGATCTTGATTCTATGCCTCTGTTTATACAACCCAGGGTTGTTTTCATTTTTTTTGGCTGCTGCTGCACACTGCTAGCTCATATTCAAGTGATTATCCACTAAGACTCCAAGGTCCCTCTCACAGTTACTGTTTTTGAGCCAGGTCTCGCCTAATCTGTACTTATACATTTGATTTTTCCTGCCTAAATGTAACACTTTGCTTTTCTCCACATTGAAATTCATTTTGTTGGATAGGGCCCATTGTTCAAGTTTGTCAATATCTTTTTGGCTCCTGAGCTTGTCTTCTGGGGTGTTGGCTATTCCTGCCAGTTTAGTGTCATCTGCAAATTTGATGAGTTACCCTTCTATTCCCTCATCTAAGTCATTTATGGGGATATTGAAGGGGGCCTAAGACGGAGTCTTGTGGTACCCCACTACTTACTTCTCTCTGTGTGGATGATCACTGGGGCTTTTAAGAAGAGACTGGAGATCCGCTTGTCTGGAATGTTATTGAGTGTCCTGATTGTGTGGGGGGTTGGACTACAAGACCTCCAAGGTCCCTTCCAACTTTGTTATTCTGTTCTGAGGTGTTGGCTAATTTCTAACTGTATTGAAAATTCTAGGACTTAATCACATAACTGAATATTTTTATTGATTCCCTTTTAATGGAACTTAATGTGCATCATTATGGTTTTTGGATGAAAAGTTGTTCCACATTTTTATGTGAACATATACATATTAGTTTAATAGGACTCTGGGCACAAAATTATACTATATCAAACCAATTCTAAATAGACACATGGCCTGTGACTTTAGGACTGCAGCTGATGCCTCTTGACTAATAAAGCCTTAAAAATAGTTTTAATTATATAATTATGCACTATCTCAACAATATTCTAAAGAGGCAGTTAAATGCAGCAAAAAAACCCACTTTCTCATCCTTTCACCACACATACTCAAGAGGCTTACCATCTTATTTCTTTTTATGTATTTACTTTGAGTACAAAAGCCAGGACCAAATTCTCTAACATTTTATTATCAAGAATGTCATTCATCTCAAAGGAATTCTTTATATGGAAGATTTGCTCTGTCAGTCTTACATTCCAAACCATTGCACTTCTCAAGGTACCAATTTAACTTTAGGTAAATTATATTACTTAGGGCAGATTTCTGAATTTGTCACATCCAGGTGAAGAGAAAGGTTAATCTTATTTGAAACCTTAGAATATCATGGTACCACAGTTTTAGAGTTCTTGTCTTATTGGTGTTGTTGTAGTTCTATTTTGAGATACATTGGTACCTTTGATTATTGACTACTTGGATATTTCTCATTTTGAAGATAACATGACAGATTGTGTTTGGATCCTACTGGTACCTAATGTTAATAAAGCTCTTTAATTTAGTCTAGGAGTGTAGGGCAGAAGTCTAGAGACCCACTTCCTTTCACTTCCTTCCTTTTATTCCATTCACTGTACCAAATAGGCTATATGAAAAATGAGCTGTAGCAAATTTAGAAGTTTCATTATCCTTGTATCTGCACTAATTATCTCAGCCTTTTTTCATAAACAAAAATGTGAATTAAGATTTAAGACTTTTATTTTATTCATTTAATTGATTAATTAATTTATGCTGTTCTACCTCTTACTCTTTTTACATTTCAAGTCATGGTCTTCTTTATGTCACTATCATAAACAGGCAGGCCCAAAGGTATTGCCTTCTTATGCCCACCTTCACTTTAATCAATTAGGTCTTCTATGTTATATTTTTTTTCATAATATAAAGAAATGTAGACTTATCAGTGATACCTTTGCCAACAGTATGGAAACAATATAGATCAGTTAACACATATTTTGTCCAGTTTGCCAAAACTGCAATTAAAATCAAGTTTTACTCTAAGAATGCTGATATTATTCTCTGCTAGCTAGAAGCAGGGCAATATTTTTTTTATTTAGTCCTCTTTTGGATATGGAGTATAAAGCATGAAATACTCTAAGATGCTTGAAAACTTGCTGTGTTGCTTTACCACTCTCTTCAATTATTCTGCTGGAATAATGCACAAAACATAGCTATGCTGAGCCCTCCAACACCCTCACACAATAGACCAAGAGAGCTCTGTGTGTTACATGCCTTTCCTCATTGAGCAAAATGCCTCATTGAAAAATCTTGTTGCACAACCATTTGTTCACTTACAATCTTTATTCCATATCTTCATAACTCTCACTACCTAATATTTTTGTTACACTAACAAAATGATGTTCGTCCATTGTGTTCAAAGAGGACCTTGACATCTATCAGGTTGTGGGCTGTTTACGATGTGTCCGCAGGTGGCTGGTGAGGCCTATACGGGCACGAAATGTTCTGCCACATGTTGGGCAGACATGTGTGGGCACCATTGTCGCAGCATTTGCAGCTCTGGCTTTGCGGAGTGCTCGCTTTTCTTCTGCTATGGCTTAAAGACTAACAAATGAACACACACACACATACAGACACACCTTATATTTCTTCTTGTGTATCTGTATTCTACTCTAGAGAAATTAACCAAGAGATACCTTCCCATTTACAACCAATACTGAAATGATACAATATGGTGGGAGTTTTTGCTACTTTTGTAAGAAAAAATAGTAATGTTCAGCGAATTGTCATATGTGCCATTTACTAACCATTCACCTGAAGAATGTGGGTCTGATACAATTCTTCATAGCCATAGGCATGACACGTGTAATTGCCCATGTGAATAGTTGTTACCTTGGTTATGTAGAGAGAGTCATCTTCTCCAAAATCCTGTAAATAAACAAAAAAAGAGGGTGGGGGAAGGAGAAACCTCTCATTTAGCAAATGTGTTTGAAATGCTGCAAGAAGCTAAGCTAACACTGGTTGCTTTGACAGTTGCTCTCCCCTCTGAATTGCATTTTTAATATGTGTAGATTCACTGGCGAAATGAATAAGAGGCCACATGCAAATGCCAAAATGGGGGAAAAAATATTGCAACTGAGTATCAGCTTCTGGATAGAAAAAGCGTGCACACATAAAATTCAATACACTGAGTCTTTAATGGAAGATTTGACAAATTACAAGGCAAACTACTCTGGGAGATGGCTTTAGTCTACGGAGACTGGAAATGAAAGCTCCATGCATTATCTATTAAATGAAATACTTGAACTGGCCTTCAGTTATCTGGAAAAAAAATACTTTTGTAAATGTATTTTTCCATCCCTTTCTCCCCCAAAATTAGTAATGAAATAGGGATAAGAAGGTTATTTCTCTTTTAAAGAAAACCTTCTGATTTTTAATTACCTACATTATGGCTTATCTCATTTGGGGGGAAAAGCCCTTCCTCCTTCCTTGGGTTGCTTATTGTATAATTTGGAATGATAATTCTGCTTGAAAAATTGAAATATTTGTGAGATTTCCAAATACGGGTATGTTGGCCTTATCACATTGTTCCAAATGATGCTATACAAGCTTGTATATTGATGAATAAACACAGGCAGCAGCTGTTTTTCCTATTTTCATTAGTATGCACGAATTGGCTGTGCTGAATTGCTTATACTTTTATACACCACTCACAACAATACATTTTAAAACCATACTTAATTAGCTTGAAGAATTATCTTCTGGTTTTAATTAGCTTAGGGGATGACATGTGCAAAATGTACCCTTTTACATACAGAGCTTTCATGCTGAAAAAGAAAATGTTCTCTTATATATCAGACACAAAATAATAACAGTGTTTTTACTTCTCAGTTTCAAGAAAGGAATTCAGGATTTTCAGAACTGATACACAGAATTATAGGATGTTAGAGCTGAAAAATGTCTTAGTATTCATTTCATTCTGCCTCCTTGGTCAAGGACAGAATCCTGCAATTCTATTATATCTGAAAAATGGTCACCCTTTCTTTAAACATCTGCCTAAATCAAAGTCCACCACCGCCCAACGCTGTTATAGTCAGTTTATATAATCAATGATCTTATATAGCAATAGCACTTAGCAGCACTCTCTGGATGGTTTACAATGTCAGCATTATTTGCATATTGCCCCCAACAATCTGGGTCCTCATTTTACTGACCTAGGAAGGAAGCAAGGCTGAGCCCCATTAGGATCAAACTCCAGGCTGTGGGCAGATTTTGCCTGTAATACTGCATTATAACCACTGTGCCACCAGAGCTCCCATATAAGTAGTATTTTCAAGTTGTGAAGCTGTTTCCATTTTTATTTATTTATTTATTTATTTATTTATTTATTTATTTATTTATTTATTTATTTATTTATTTATTTATTTATTTATTTATTTATTTATTTATTTATTTATTTATTTATTTATTGTATTCTTATGCCAGGGGCGGGTTCCTAATTTTTTTACTACCACTCTGTGAGCGTGGCTTATTTTGTGGGTGTGGCTTGCCAGCCATGTGACTGGGTGGGCATGGCTTCTCGGACTGCTGAAGGGAGGGGAACTGAGATAGGTCCTGCCGCCCATTCCCACTCCCCTCAGCAGCTCAAGAAGCCTCAAATGTGCAAAAATGCCTAGGATCATCACCGCGCGTTCGTGGCTTCTCGGACTGCTGAAGGGAGGGGAATGGAGATAGCTCCTGCTGCCTGTTCTTTCAGCGTCTCACACGCTCCCTCAGCCATCCTCCCCTGCTTGGACTCACTGTGGGGTAGGAAGGCAGCGCATGCGCAGTGCCGGAAGCTTAGCTTCTGGGCATGCGCAGAAGAAATTTTTTTAAAAAAATGGCGGCGCCCAGGCATTGGCAACCGACCGCACCGGTACTGTGACGTCACCAGCGGGCCGCTACCGGTGCTATAGAGTGGACCGCACCTGTAGGAACCCACCACTGTCTTATGCCATTTGCATCACCAAATTCCAGGTGGAGTAAAGCCTTTTGAAAAAATGCTGCATTAGGCAACTTTCTGTATCATGCTTGTTCCCAACTTCCCATAATTGGATTGCCAAAGTGGGAGCAGTGTGCAATTTGAAATGGATCACCTAAGTCTAGAATGTTCATATGTGGTTGGCTGATTTTCAGATATAGTCTGCCAAATAGTTTTCCTGCAGTTATTCCCTATTTATTTATTTTGCTTGTTTGCTTGCTTATTTTTTATGTTTTTTGGCAATATCCATTTTCTGTCCTTTCCACCTGTTAATTCCAGTCCTATTCTCTGGAAAACTAAAACATAGCACCTCCATATAATAGTAGGCTTCCAAGCGCAATTCAAGTTGCTGGTTGACATCCTTAAAGATCTACATTTATGGGTCCAGGTTGTTTGTGGGAACATCTCAGCCTAATGGTTTCAGCCTGTATCATCTGATCTGGCAGAGTGAACAAGCTTTAGATCCTCTAGGTGACACATTATCACATTTTGGAAGTATTAGGAAGTATGCTTAATTTGTCATGTTGCCTGTCCTATTGAATAGTCATCCCCTCCCCCAATATAGACAACCTCAATCTTAGTGGCCTTTCAAGAAGCCATAGAAACTTGGTATTTCCTCCAGGCGTTAGTTTGGGAGCTCACATGGTGATATATGAAGATGTTTCATGTTTTTAATAAGAGGGCCTCGACCTGGATTTTGCTTTGTTTTATGGCTGATGTTTCTAATGGTATATTCCCTGCCCAGATAAATAGACAGCTTTCCAAATTTGATAAGCAAATAAACAAGTCTGTTCATTCCTCTGTATGACAGGCCTTCCATTATTGGAAGGTAACTCTCTCTTGATTTCCTCTAAATCTTCAGATTAAATGTACGCAGGTCCTTCCACTGTTCCAGAATCTCCTTCCCCACAATGTTAACATGGGTTGACCTTTGGGTCTGCCAGGTACTTTCTTGGACGCTTATGCTAGTTGGTTGGTAAAATTTAAATGAACTAATGTAACTTTTTATACAGTTACATCAGAGGCATCGCTACCATGTGACTGAGAAAATCTGATGTTGAAAATAAGTTTGTGACACTTGATTTGTTAAGTCATCATGATATGTAAAGCTATATGAGGTCTTCACGGCTTACCTGCTTTTAAAGCATGAGTCAAAAAATAGTAAGTATCTCAATTGTCCTCCTAGAATCCCCAAGTTGTTAAAGTTATTGAATAATCTTATTAGTTTTTTCAAAAAGGCATAGAAAATGCTTCATATTCTTATCATATATACCTAAATAGTAAACTATAGAGAATCACAAAATTATTCCTATATATAATAGTCCCCTAAAAGGTAGTCGTCAATTTATGACAATTGAGCTTAAAATTTATGTTGCTACGTGATACAGTTGTTAAGTGAGTTTTGCCCTATTTTACGACCTTTATTGCCACAGTTGTTAAGTGAATCACTGCGGTTGTTAGTAGCAGTTAGTAACATGGTTAAGTGAATCTGGCTTTCCCATTGAATTTGCTGATCAGATGGTCTTTAAGACAGGGATCCCCAACTCCTGGGCTACGGCCTCCTCCTGGGCCAATTCACAATTGAGATGCGTGAGTTGTGGGCCAGTGTGCATGTGCATGCGCAGCTCAACTCGCATGAGCGGTGGACCAGTGTACACACCCTGCACGTATGCAGCTCAACTTGAGTGACCAGCGGGTTGATATATAAATGCACACAGCTCAACTCATGCGAGCAGCAGGCCGGCGCACACACACGTCACAGTTTGATTCACGTGAGCGACGGGCTGGCATATACACGCATGCGTGCCAACCAGCCACGTGTGCATGTCAGCTCACTGCTTGCATGGCTTGGTTCCCTTCTCCCCACCCCCCCAGCCGAGCTGCCAAGCTGCAAAGGTTGGGGACTGCTGCTTTTAAGATACTTATAAACATTAAAGTTCTAGTTAAAGAATCCCAGGAAATGGAAAAGAACTCTTCAGGTTTTTATCCATACAAAGTCTGTCCTCTCTAGCATTACATACTATGTCTTACAATAAAATTGCTTATGGCTTAGACAGAATCCTTATTCTTCAGAAAATCACGCTCTCTTTAATGACATATTCATATAGTGTCAGCTGGCAAACTGCTTCTTTCTTTGGTTTGGTTCACTTTTTCTTCTCTGAAATAAAAGCTTGTATCCTCTGGCGAGTTGCTTTCACATTTTACAAATACCTTTGGAAAAAAATATTGCTGAAATGATCCCGAAACGTTTTCAAGCTTTGTTGGTTTAAAAACTGGTGTTACAGATTGATCTCAGCTCGCTTTTGTATTCTGTAATCCTTTAAACCTCTGCAACCCACAGACAATTTAAGAAACAAAACTATATCTGGCTGGCTGTCAGATATCTTTTCCATATCACATTTCCTTTCATGATTCCTTGCAGATATTTGTTTTTCAAGAGCAGTCTTTTTTATTTGGGGCACTTTCTTTTTTTACACTTTGGGATATTTACTTCAAGAATGGATCAGGTATCTGATTTTACCAATTGGTGGACCTTCAGTGGATAAGGTTGCTCAATGCTTTATTTTAGGATCATTTTGGGGGGGAAATGGCCAATGGGCTTTAACTGCAGATTTAAGGCTTTTTACTGGTTTCCCCTCCCAAATTACACGTTCACTACAAAGCAAAGGGAGTCTTCATGGTGAGATGCTACCTTATGCCATGAAATAAGTGGATCTCAGTTGGCGCTAGTCGGGTCCACCTGCCTTGCTTTGAGAACAGTGACTCTCCTGTATCTGCTTCAGCTCCTGCTAACCCAGCAGTTTGAAAGCGGGCAATTGTGAGTAGATAGATGGGTACCACTTCAGTGGGCAGCTTAATGGAGGCATAAAAGGAGCTCCTAACTGAGCATCTCCTGGGCAATCGTGATGTCACTGGCTAATCCTTTCAACCCAGAAGCATTTCGCTGGTCCCCACATGACTGTACTACTACTACTACTACTACTATTACTACTACTATTAGTAGTAGTAGTAGTAGTAGTAGTAGTAGTAGTAGTAGTATTTTTTCATATAGGAGCTCAGGTTAGCAAACACAGGGCTTCCTCCACCTATGTTTTCTCTGTGGAAATATACTTGCAAGGTAGATTTGATAGAGAGAGAATAATTGCCCCCATGCCTAGGAGCTTCCATAGCCGAGAACTAGAGACTGTGCTTCCAACCCAACAACCTGAACCACTGTACTGGTGGTTTATTTTTAAAACTATGCAAAAGCTATTTTAGATTTTGAGAATGGAAATAAGTAACACTTGTAATGCAAAACCTTAGATTTTGCATTACATCTGTTCATTATTTCATTCTCACAACAGCAGCAGCTGTGGGAGTGATTTTCAGTGCAAGTGACACTGAGAAGATTGGGGAATAAATGTAGGTAAAAAAAAGAGACGGAATCAAATGTACAGGTGTAGAATAGGTGGTACCTGACTTAGTGGTAACTAAGTGAGAAGGATCTTGAAGCCCTGGTGGACAATCACTTAAATATGAGATAGCAGTGTCTGCAGCCACCAAAAAAGCCAACACAGTCCTAGGCTGCATTAACAGAAGATAGAATCAAGATCATGTAAAGTGTTAGTACCACTTTATGATGCCTTTGTACAACTGCACCTGGAATATTGCATCCAGTTTTGGTTGCCATGGTATAAAAAAAGATGTTGAAACTCTAGAAAGAGTGCAGAGAAGATCAACAAAGATGATCAAGGAACTGGAGATTAAAACATATGAAGAAAGGTTGCAGGAATTGGGTATGTCTAGTTTAATGAAAAGAAGGACTAGGGGAGACATGATAGCAGTGTTCCAATATCTCAGGGGTTGCCACAAAGAAGAGGGAGTCAAGCTATTCTCCAAAGCACCTGAAAGCAGAACAAGAAGCAATGGATGGAAACTAACCAACGAGAGAGCAACCTAGAACTAAGGAGAAATTTCCTTATAATTAGAACGATTAATCAGTGGAATAGCTTGCCTCCAGAAGTTGTAGGTGCTCCAACACTGGAGGTTTTAAAGAAGAGATTGGACAACCATTTATCTGAAATAATATAGGGTCTTCTGCCTGAACAGGGAGTTAGATTAGAAGACCTCCAAAGTCCCTTCCAAATGTATAAAAGTTAGACAAAGTTGACATCGACCAGAGATACCTCATTGCGAGGATGCACCCGTCCCTTTCCAGTCAGGTTTATTGTTTTATATGTCTTGGTAGCGATTTTTGTTTAATTTTCTTCTTTATATCTCCCTGACCAAGGGTCGCACCCTCTGTTTCACTTCTCTCTCTCTTTAGAGGCTTGCTTTTACTTTTACAATATCTCTAAGCTCTGCAGGATTGTTTAAGATTTGCTTTATGTGAGGAATAGACAGACGTTGACATGCTTCTTGAACAAACTAGTAAACAGTTTATTTAAATACAACTTCTCAGTAATTGTCAAGTGAATTTGTTACAGCCACAAGCAGCTATTTAATTCTTTCTTTTTCTTTTCTTCCCTTCAGAGACTCTCTTTGCTTTCCTGACTAAATCTAAGCAAATCCAATTCTTCTTTGTTTCTAGGCCTATAGATAAGAGCACATTTCACTGTTTATCTCTATCTGCAAATTACTCAATATATATATCAATCAATCTTGTTCACTGACCCTGGCTCCTGCTTCCCACAGAACTGCCTAGGGCCTATCTTTTCTCTCCTGTCAACTTCTCTCTTGGACAGTCAAACTCAGGCAGAGATTCTCTATAAATCTTCCCTCATGGAAGTTACACAAACACACACAGACAGAGCTCTTCTCAGTTCTTCTCACTACACCTTCCTTCCTGGAAGTTACCACATAACAGAGAGCTTTCTTCACAGCTCTTCTCACTAAATCCTTCCCTCCTGGAAGTTACCACATAACAGAGAGCTTCCCTCAGCTCTTCACACCAGGCCTTTTATAGTTCCTGGCCCTGCTATCTATGCTCTAATTGGCTGTCTCTTATGATGTCATCTATCCCCCCTCCCTTCTGGAGCACTGGGATAAACACCTCCCCCTGTCTACTTACCATACATTTTAAAAGCTGTCTGGCTCTATACTTACTTGTTTAAACAGTTCCTTTTAAGTTTATACAACAACTTACTATTTTACATTCAGTACTTGTATGCGGGCACCACACTCATACTATTGTGTTTCTACATTATTCTGAATTCTGTTTTGTAACAAAGCTGCTAATGGAGAATACTCCTATTAGAAGAGGAAAAGTGGACATTATTAGCCTGAACAAAGGAAAATTAAAGCTGTAGGTGCATTCATGATGTATTTTCCCACTGCTCTTCCTTGGAATTATCATGGATGAGTCTGCATGAGTCTTTTGTTTCATAGTATGGGTTATATCTCCTCCATAGAAGTAGAGATTTCATCCGAAATCTCCCCGCTGTCCTAGGTTATATCTCTAATTAATATCTTTCTTACTAAAATGGGCTTTTAGCATTGGATAAATGCATATTTGAAGGGTGACATCAAAGGTTTTGTCAGATTATAAATACATATATGGTCAAATGTTACTATTAACAGTAATTACAATAATTGCCAATTTAATGGCTGAAATTTTAAGAGCATAAGAGCTCAGTTGATAGGAAACATGGCATGCAAAGGAGGAAGAAAGTGATATGGTTTGCTGACCAGGCATGGTCTTTGTCTGAAATTATTTTAGAAAATAATTAACAAAACTTGGAGAAGGACCTTTGTATGCTAAACCATTTTTGTATTGCTATTTAGTTGAAAAACAAAGCAAGAGAAAGAAAAAAACACACATGAAAATAAATAAAATAATACAGAGAAATAGTATAATGAAGTTTACAGTTATACACAAATATTACTTCATCAAAATTTAACTGGCTCTGTTATATCACCTTATGAAATCTTCAAATTTGCAGTTTCATTTTTTTTTAAACTTTATGGATCTTGCATGAAAAAGACAAAGTAAGGTCTTTTTACATCCATTCAAACTATCAAGAGACATTAAGAGAGGTTACATTTTCTTCTTTGATATTATCACAGCTCTTTATAAATAAATAGTTATTAATTTAAAAAATAATAATAATACATAAAACAGTGCCAGTCTGGTCTAGTGATTAAGGCATCAGACTAAAAATCAGGAGATTGAGTTCTAGTCCTGCCGTAGGCATGAAAGCCAGGTCAGTGACTTTGGGCCAGGCTCTCTGATTCTTCACCCAAATCACCTCA